>VZTN01001417.1:0-95460 GCA_013400515.1 Erpornis zantholeuca | reverse complement strand
CGGCGGCACCAACTGCGGCGCGGGGGTGAACGCGGCGGCCAATCAGAGCCCGGGGGCGGGGCCTACGGGGGGGCACGCCAGCAGCTCGGGCCCGGCCGTCAGTCAGTCCCGGAGCCTCCGCGCGGAAACGTCTCTCTTTTAAATACCTTTAAACGCATTTGTTTAAGTTTAAACGAAAGGCAGCACGAGGCAGGAGGGTAGCACGGCAAACGCCACCCAGAATAGGTAACGAGTAGCAAACCTATCGGCCCTAAGGCTGGATTTTACACAGGTAAACTGCACTTTACACGTGCCTGTAACGCATCCACCAGATCTGAAGTGATGTGAAAAAATAATCAGCCTCCGGCTGCTTAACGCTAGGGGTAATTATTAATTACTTTTAGAAGGAAGTGTTCGGTGCTCTTTGGAGGTGCCTGCTGGAAGCTGGGCAGATGCTGACGTAGTTGGATGCTTTCAGAGCTCAGACAGTTGTGATGGGATAACAGAATCACAGATTTTTTAGGGTTGGAAGGGTTCTCAGGAGACCATTTCTTCCAACCCCCCACCAAGGCAGTCACCTGGAGCAGGATCTCCAAATGCAAGAGAAAAATCAGGGTGTGTGTGCAAATAAAACATTTCTATTTTGCTCAGGCCGTCCCAAAATAAAACATTTTTTTCCTTCTACTGGACTAATTCCCATTTCAGTGATTTCAGGTAAGATATCTTGATTCCAGACTCCTGACTTGCCTGCAATATGGACCAGGGAGACACAGAGTGACAAAAAACAATTACCCCAGGAAAGCATAGGCTTCATTAAGCAACTACAACCTTCCTCTGCAGCTTCTTGGAAAAAATCTGGGCTCTTTTCACTCTAGTTTTGTTGCCAAGACCCCAAAAATCCTCTATTGGGACTCTGTGCTCTGGTGAGCCAAAAGCCCTTCCTTTGGTTTGCTGTAGGTGCTGGAAATGCCAACATAGGGAATCACCCAGACCTTCTCCCTCGGATGTCACAGACACATGGAGTCACCCAGGGCTTCTCCCTCGGATGTCACAGACACATGGAGTCACCCAGGGCTTCTCCCTCGGATGTCACAGACACAGGGAGTCACCCAGGGCTTCTCCCTCGGATGTCACAGACACAGGGAGTCACCCAGGGCTTCTCCCTCGGATGTCACAGACACAGGGAGTCACCCAGGGCTTCTCCCTCGGATGTCACAGACACAGGGAGTCACCCAGGGCTTCTCCCTCGGATGTCACAGACACAGGGAGTCACCCAGACCTTCTCCCTCGGATGTCACAGACACAGGGAGTCACCCAGACCTTCTCCCTCGGATGTCACAGACACAGGGAGTCACCCAGACCTTCTCCCTCGGATGTCACAGACACAGGGAGTCACCCAGACCTTCTCCCTCGGATGTCACAGACACAGGGAGTCACCCAGACCTTCTCCCTCGGATGTCACAGACACAGGGAGTCACCCAGACCTTCTCCCTCGGATGTCACAGACACAGGGAGTCACCCAGACCTTCTCCCTCGGATGTCACAGACACAGGGAGTCACCCAGACCTTCTCCCTCGGATGTCACAGACACAGGGAGTCACCCAGACCTTCTCCCTCGGATGTCACAGACACAGGGAGTCACCCAGACCTTCTCCCTCGGATGTCACAGACACAGGGAGTCACCCAGACCTTCTCCCTCGGATGTCACAGACACAGGGAGTCACCCAGACCTTCTCCCTCGGATGTCACAGACACAGGGAGTCACCCAGACCTTCTCCCTCGGATGTCACAGACACAGGGAGTCACCCAGACCTTCTCCCTCGGATGTCACAGACACAGGGAGTCACCCAGACCTTCTCCCTCGGATGTCACAGACACAGGGAGTCACCCAGACCTTCTCCCTCGGATGTCACAGACACAGGGAGTCACCCAGGGCTTTTCCCTTGGATGTAACACTGTAGCACATTCTCCCCAGCACGGAGGGCCCAGGCCAAGCTCTGCCGTTGCACTCACACGTTATCGCAGGTGTTTGTGGCTGAATGCTGACTGTTCCCAGCTATCAGATGGTACCAAACAGCACCTGGCTGCTCCTTAATTTATCGGGGCAGACCAGCCAAGCTTTCAGCCCGCAAAGGACAAGCCCGATTTCCAGGGAAGTGAACAGCTTGGCCATGGATCCGGTTACAGTAGCCAGAGACAGGACTGTACCACATGCATTTGCACCACAATGGACCCCGTGCAGGCGGAACAGCTCTCACTGGTGTTTTCGGCGCAGGAACAAAATGAACCCGGGAAGGGAGGAGAGAAAACAGTAGAACGATCTCAGGAAAAACAGGAGCTGTATTACTTCATAGAAACACAAAGCCGCAGAGAACTCCATCAATAACCAGTACCAAACAACCCCAAAGGGTGGGAAATCATCCTTCCACATCTGGGAGAGCAGCCACATGACCTCAGAAGGCTCAAGAGACTCCAGATTCAGTTCTTTGCCGCTACTCCTCAGCCTAACCCCCTTCAACCCGGTTTGTAAGATGCAGCAATCCCAAATGGCTCCTATTTTGCAGTCCCCAGATCCTCCTCCAGTCCTTGCATTCCCTCAGAGCTGCCTCCAGCAGTAATTAAGAAAAGCAAACCTGTTAATTACACAGGCCAAATTATTCATTCATTTTCCAGGGATTCACACATCTAATGCACATGTACTCCTCAGGGCTGGGAGGCCAGAGCTGATAAATTTGAAAATGCCTGTTCTAAACTTCCTTCTTTCTGTGACAAAATTTGTGCAAAGCATTCAGTGGCAGCTCTACTTGTAGTAGCTTTTAGTTTTGAACAGAATCGGCTCCTAGCTGCTTGCTGAAGCAGCACAGCAATAGCAGAATTAGGCAGCCCAGAATATACTGTATAAATTCAAACAATTTGTGCTCCAGATGAATGTCGAGGCCAAGAGGATGTTTTTCTTAGCGGAAGAAATACAAGCATCCTGGATTTTGTTTTCCTGCTAATAGGTATAAAGAAGAATAAACAGCTGCTTTTTGTTTTCCCAAAAATATTTGCATTAAGAAGATCTGCACATTCGTTTTGAAATTGATGTCACATCTTTTTTCAAATGAGGACCAGCTGTTTGCTTTGCTTGTTTATAGCAGGACATGTTTCAGGGATTTTTTGTTTGTTTATTAAGATGTAGGACCAGATTCTCCCAGGCAGGCTGCAGTTTGGAGTGGGGAGTGGATCCCAGCAGGCAGAAGGTCCATGAATATCACTACCATCCTGCCTTCTGTTGGGATTTCTGGAGGGGTTGACACCAAATGCAGCAAATTCAGGGATATTCCATAAATCCAAGTGCTGTGAGGTGGCGTTACCTGCACCTCAGGCACTTCCCAAACCTCCTGGCATGGATCACCCACCTATGCAGGAAAGAGCACTGAAAAGGCTTCGTGTCAGGCATTACCCCTCTTTAAAATGAGGGTCTATAAACAAAGGAAGCAAACAATGATGTCAGTTGATATCTTAATGGCCCAACGACATCAGATTCATGTGCAATTAATAACAAGGCTTTTGATCCTGCAATCAACAGCTTTAAAATCCATGTGCTTTCCCTGTACATTTGATTACATTCAAGGAAGCAAAAGGATAAACACTTATTAGCATTACAAAGTACTTTTCACGTTCAGCCAGAACTTCCTGAAGCATTTGTGGTCCAGCACGATGTGGTTTTTATTTTATCCTCCTGCATGCGTGGTGAAATGCTATTTATTTTGTTTATTCCAGCATTTATCCAGGACCAAGGGTGACTGTAAAAACATGCTGAGGAACAACGTCTGAGAAAAAACCTTCATGCTTCACTAAATAGTAATTTTTTTAATAAAGAAAGAAACATCTTGAGCCTTTTTTTTTTTTTTTTTTTTTTTTTTTGTCAGATTGCCCATTTTCTTTCATGGCACTTGAAAGATATGTAAACTTTTATTAGGAGTTCTCATAAACTGAATTTACTGCTGCAAGAGTCTTCCAGCAACGGTAAAGTTTAGCTTGCTGGGTTTTATTAGTCAGAGTCAGTAAAACAGCAGCATCACTAGATTTGAGGCTGAAAACCAAGTATTTCTTGGAAACTAATATAGGAAAAAGGTACCTACAACACTACCCAACGTCTTGGAATTCTATGTTCAAGCCACAGATAGTTCTCACTATGGAGATCTTTGTACACAGTGTCAAAATAGCACACAAACAATAAAAACGTCCCCCATCCTGAATCCAAAGCAGCTTTGCTGAGTGTACTCTTGGAATGTAAAGGTTTTAAGAGTTGCCCCATTTCCTGCAGGAACTGATGAGTAACTCCAAATACCATGTTTAATGAAAAACAACATATCGCCCATTTAGTGTGAGGTTTGAGGCATTCCCCTCCCTGCATGAAGAATGTTGAACCAGACTTTTTTCCACTCCATCAGCACCCAAACAGATCTGCTCCTTTGGTTAATGGAAAGGACAATAAACCCAGCAGCAGCCCAAGATGTCCATACATTGCAGGACTACTGGGATCCCTCATGTTCTAGCACATCCTGCTTAGTTGCATATCCTAGGACACTGTTTATTCCTCTTCTTGCAGCTACTCCTTTAACTTTGTATTTTCAGCTCAGAAAACTTGAGAGACAGGAGCTGTCTTTAGCCTGAGCAAAGAGAGTATTGAGGACATTCTTGTCAAACGTGGTCATTAACTAGCAATAGTGTCTGCAGCTTGTCATTAGAAAAGAATCAAGGAGAAGCTGATTAAATACACCAGAAAGAAACAAAACTTTCCATTCCCTTACTTTTTCCTTGACACGTTGCACTTCATTTGAAGCCTGCTAATATACCAGCCAAAAGAATTGTAAGGGCCTGGATTCTTTCTTAATACAATGGTCACGGTTCAGTAGTTAGAATCTGTATAGAATTAGCCAGAGACATGGACGAATGGAAAAACATACTAAAAGGCTGAAAAATAGCAATTTTTAGTGGGCTTATTCATTAGAAAACCTCACCAATACAGCACGGGGAGTTTTTCTACTAGTCTAAAAAATTATCACAAAATAGTACAGAGAAAATAAAGACACGGAATGTCAGGGCACTGCTTTTGCCTGGAATTTCAGAGTTGGCAAAAACTCAGGTCAGTGTTTCCACGCAAGCGCTTTCCTGATGAGATTTTTGGGGCAAACTTCGTCTTCACAGCAAAAGCAACTTAGAGAAGAATTAGCACAACGAGCTGTGACACATCTTGTTCCATTTTTCCAAGTTCTGCTTCAACCAGCCATACCTGACAGCTGGAACCAGCGGCACCACGCACTGAATCCAACCAAAGTGGCGTGGAAATCCATCAGCACGGGCACAAAACGTGCTAATTAACGTGGATGTGATCCCCATGGAAAGCCTGCAGGATGTTTCACTGCAGCACAAGCTGTCCCTCCTAATGCAAGTCAGCTCAGCCTCAGAGCATTGTTCGTCCCACAGCATCTGACTGCCGTCCACATAAAATCAATAGGGATAGCACAGGAGACTTAATGGAGTCTCTGGCACCTTTCCCATTTCAGGGCAAAGTCCTGCTGAGGAGGGGTTTCTTTCTCCTCAGACTTTTTTGTTGCTGTTGCTTGGATAGCTAAAAGGTTTTCAAAGAGAGAAAGAAGCATCGGTGTCTGTTGGTGAATGTGGCTTATGTCTGGGAGGAAAAACCCAGCACACGGGAGTGGAGATGGGGAGTTGGAGGTTCCCAGCCAGGTCTGATCTCTCTGTAACATGAAAGAATTGTTCTGGAAGTACAGGAAACAGAGAGTGGGGGCCCACACTGAGGCTGTGTCAACCATTTCAAGCAGATAACTCCTACACTGCTGCCTTCCTGTGCAGATCTTGGCAGAAAAATAAATAATAAATGTGGGGGGGGGAGGTGATTCATGTTATTTAAAACTGTGTGAGAAGCTGCATGTGTAGTCCTTGAAAAAGAGGAGAACAGGAGTGTATTAGTATCCGGTGGGGAAATGACAGGAAGGATGCTTTAGGATTCTTTGAAAAATTAGGATAACAGGTGATATACTCATCCTGGGGAACGTTCAAGATTTAAAAGAAAATTGCTGGGAACTTTTGAAACAAAAACTCATCCCGCACTATGGACAAGCCAGAGGTAACAGTTGAAAGAAAGTCTGTTCTGTTGAAAAGGGTTTGAATTCTGGCTGGTACAGTTCCAGAGGAGCTCCTCGCCTCCAAGTGCAGCTGTGGAATCAGAACCCTTCTGGTTGGAAAAGACCTCCCAGAGTCCAAGCTGTGCCCATTCCCTACCTTGTCACCAGCACAGAGCACTGAGTGCCACATCCAGGAGTTCCTTGGACACCTGCAGGGATGGGGACTCCACCACCTCCTTGGGCAGCCCCTTCCAGTGTCTGACAGCCCTTTCCATGAGGAAATTCCTCCTGCTGTCCAACCTGAACCTTCTCCTGGCGCAGCTTGAGGCCATTCCCTTTTGTCCTATCTCTGTTCCCTGGGAGCAGAGCCCGAACACCCCCGGCTGCCCCCTCCTGTCAGGGAGTTGTGCAGAGCCAGAAGGTCCCCCCTGAGCCTTGTTTTCTCCAGGCTGAGCTCCTTTCCCAGCTCCCTCAGCCATTCCTCGGGCTCCAGCCCCTTCCCCAGCTCTATTCTTGTCTCTGGACATGCTCCAGCCCCTCCATGTCCTTCTTGTGGTGAGGGTCCCAGAACTGGACACAGGCCTGGACATGCCCTTTTCATGGATCTTCCACTGGCCACCAGGGAAGCAGCAATTTTGAATAATAATAATGGTACTTACTCATCTGAGATCCCCAGTCCTGTCTTTGGCTTGTCTGATGGCCTTCTGCTGAAAACCTAACCAGTGTCTAACTCCTTGTGAGCAGTTCCTAATTCCATACACAGCTCATGCACAGAGTTAATAAAACTGGGGATGCAAGGTCTGAACCTACTTCAACTAGAAGTTGACTTTCACCAGAGAAACACATGGCTCATTTTGGATCTTTCTGGCCTCATTTCCTCCATTTATTCATACACTTATTTACTGGAAAGAAAGGAGAGGAGAGCATGAGGGGAGAAGGGAGGGAAGGAATCCTGGGACAGCACATGCTGGGCTGTAAAATGCAAAAAAGGTTTTTTCAAAACCGCATGTTCTAAACATCACCTTGGAGTCCCACAATAATAAATACTTGGTATTACGCTGTGAGGGTTTAATTGCCAAGTAACTATAGCAATGGAGAGAAAAGCCTGTCTTTGGACACATTCCCTCCTGCCTTAATTTTTCCCTGGGGTGGGGAAGGGGTACAGAGAATGTGCTCTAGATCCTTAATGGATAACATTTTCCAGAGCCCCCTCTGATCACTCAGTGACTCTGGGATTTAAACGCAGCAGAGTGATTTCTCCAAAGGAAGCTGAACGTTCAAAACAATTACCCTGAACTATTTCATCCCCTTGGAAAGGGTTTAATGCACCAGGTCCTGAGGTGAGGCTGTCAGGATACACTGAGACACAGCAACACAACCCTTTACAAAGTGCCTCACAATCCAGCAGCTCACCACTCCTTCCTTCATCCCAAAAACCAGCGTTTTCCAGGGAGCCCAACAGCCTGAAAATGAGTAAGTGTGAAGTGAGACTACACTGGCCTGCACTGAGCATTTGTTTTTGCCAAGAGAAGACCACATTTCTGGGTTGGTTTTAAACACTGCCTTCTGGAATTTAATTTTGGGGACGAAAATTAAAGAATTATTTTGGAGGCTTCAAGTTATCTTTCCCCTCTTGATATTTTCCAGAGCTGTTTGGAAATGGGAGGGTGGAGCTGGCACCTCTGGGGCAGTGGTTTCAGAAAGCACTTCTGTAGCTATTCAGGGAAAAAACTGCTGGATCATGTTGGTATTTTTATAAGTAACTTGATGCGTGGTTCTATTTTGGATACCAACTATGCAGCAATGCAGACTGATTTGAGCAAATTGCAGGGAGAGGAAGAGAAAAGGAAGATCCCCTTACAGAACAAGATCTGCCTCCTCTAGGGAAACCTCTTGAACCTCCAAGGGCTCAGTTTAACCGTGTACCTTTCAAAATAAGAAAGCCATTTAGATTTTACAAGGAAGTGAAAATAATAGTTAATTGTGATTGTTCCGTGATATGTGAAGGAGTTGAACCAAACCAATTACGAGTAAAAATCTTTCATCATGGCTCTAGAACAAAACCAGTTGTACTTTTAAGATAAAGACCTAAACCAACAATAACTCTGTGAAATTTTTGCCACCTTTTCTATTTGTCGCTTTAGTCTCTAATTGCCTTGCTAAAGAACTTCCAGTTTTATGAAGCAGCAGAGCCTCCTCCGCCTCGATAAAGAAAATTGCCAGAACTTGAAGAAATCAAAACAAGTTATCCCAGCTAAAAATTGCCTCACAGTGTGAATGGGGACATTAGTACTTGACAAACACCCTGGGGTTTTTTTTTCACAAGGCTTTTAGAGAATGCCTTCCAGGCAGCCTACACACCGTTTGCAACAAAAAATGCATTATAGTAGGTTTGAAGACATTCACACTTACATTGCAGGCTCCACAAAGCTGTAGCACGCTGCAGGGTGGCCTAAAGCCCCAGAAGTCAGTGGGAATCCTTCCCACAACCTCTTCCTCTAAAATTAGGAAATATATGTATGCATCTATACAAGGAAGAAATTCTTCCCCGTGAGGGTGGGCAGGCCCTGGCACAGGGTGCCCAGAGAAGCTGGGGCTGCCCCTGGATCCCTGGAAGTGTCCAAGGCCAGGCTGGACAGGGCTGGGAGCCACCTGGGACAGTGGAAGGTACCCCTGCCCATGGCAGGGGGGGGACTGAATCAACTTTTAACACCCTTCCCAACCCAAACCATCCTGCAATTCTGTGATTCTAATTATCAACCTATTGTGTGGAATAACTTCCTGAATGTGACAGAATTATGTTACTGAGATCATTCAGCTCCTTTTCTCAAATAAACAAGAATATAGGAGGCCCAGGTTGCTCTTAAAATTAGGTGATTCCTGGGATATTTATAGGGATTGACAACAGCTGTCTTTTTATTCACACACCTGTATCTCATTTCAGGCCCTGAGGAGCAGCTGAGGCCAGACAGCAAAACTCACAGAATTATTAGGGTTGGAAGGGATTTCTGGAGATCATTCATTTCAACCTCTCTGCCAAGGCAGGGACACCTGGAGCAGGTGACACAGGAATCCATCCAGGTGGGTATGGAATGTCTCCAGCGAGGGAGACTCCACGCACTCCCTGGGCACCCGTGCCAGGGCTCTGCCACCCTCACGGAATATTCTTCCTCCTGCTGAGGTGATGCAGGAGCTGTGTGGGATGTAGGGCCGCTGCCAGGGAAAAGCTACACGGGAGTGCGTGTCCAGTGATGTACCCAATGCTGCAGTGAGGAACCTCGGCCTGCAGCACAGCTCGGCTCTTACCATGGTTGCGCCGAGAGCCCTGCGGCCAGGGGGGCGGCGGGCGCGGGCCCAGCACAGGTGCCTGCGAGGAGGTAGGGATGCTGCCATAGGCTGAGGGAGACGAGGGCTAACAAGGACACAGCGGGAGCTCTAGACGGTGAGATGGAGCCTGGGACGGGCTGGGGACGTGGCGAGCCCGGTCTTACGGGGGAAAACGGCGTTTTGGGCGGGATCCTACGGGGAAAAAGGGGATTTTGGGCCGGGCCCAAGGTCGGGCGCGGCGGCCATGACGCCCGCCCGCCTGTAACTATAGCAGCGACGGGGGAAATCTCGCGAGATCTGCGGGCGCGGGCGATAGGTGGAGCACCAGGTCTCGCGAGAGTTGCGCGGGGGAGGAGGTGAGGGGACGGGCAAGATGGCGTCGGAGGGCGACCTGGGCAGGAAGTGGGACCGGTGTGTGGCGGACTCCGCCGTCAAGCTGGGTAAGGGCGGCACGGGCACGGCGGAGCGGGAGGGCCCGGGAAAGAGCGGTGGTGATCTCCGGGTCTCCCAGGAGCTGGGAGAGCGGCCGCCGGCGTGTCCCCGAGGCGCGGGGCCCACTGCCCCCCCGCCGCCCCGGGTTCGCTTCGTAGCGGTTGTGAGCCCGGGAGGGGCTCAGGGTGTCCGGAGAATCCGCCCTCATCGCTGCCCCCGGCGTCGGGTAGAGCTGGCGACCCCGGGCCTGGCAAGGTGACCTTGGCCGCGGGCTCGGACCCCCACCGGGCCCGTTCCCAGCTCTGCGCCCCGGCCCGGCCCCGGCTTACCGCGGTCCGGGCGTGTTTGACCTCTGGTTACTCCCTGTGTGGAATGTAAGAGGTTTCCTTGGGAATCTGGGCTCCGTAGGCAATCTGGGAGGCCTCCCGGCCGGAATGAATGAGCGGCGGGCAGGCACGACCGGGTCCTGGCGTGCCGCGACCTTGCCCGCCTTCGGCTTTGCTGCGACGGTGGGTTTGAAATCAGTCTGTGCAGAGCTGTTCACTTCACTCCGTGTGCGAGGGGGGCTGCGTTTATTAAAAGCAATAGGCAGCGTGACAGGCTGAGAGCTCTGGCACGTGTTACTTAGTACAGCGTGTGGAGTGTGACATTGAGAAGCTCCGTCCGCGTCCCAGCCCTGTAGTTCTGCCTTTTCATTAAGTAGGGGAGTAGTTCTGTTGGATTTTTTTCCCGTATTTATTTGCCCTTAAAGTGAGAGTTATGCACGTGTCTCAGTTTTCTGCAACAAACCATTCACGGGGTTTCACTAAGTACTGTGAGTTTTAGGGGTGGTGGTGGCAGCGCCGTGCTCGCCCTGTGACCGCTGCCAAATGCCACCAGGCAGAGCTTGTGGCGTTGCAAAATGTGTTTACAAACCCAAAGGTTTCAATGCAATGTATAGAGCAAGAAGTGCAATGTCTGACAAAAGGTATTCATTCCATGTTAGTACAGATGTCTCTTTTAGAACCATAAATAATATCTGGGAAATGTGAATGTTTATTTCTTACTGCTGTAGTGACCTTGTGCTTGAAAGCTGATGAGGAACTCAGGGATTTTAGTTGCCTAATTCTTTTCCATTAGAAAAGATGTTTAATAATTTTAAGTAAACTGAAACTTCCATTGTTTATAACAGACCTTTGAAAAGTGTCAAGTGCTCCAGAGCAGTGTTTTTCCTCATGAAATTCTATTCAGGTTTGTCTGACAAACATATCTGGATATGTTTATGTTTCCATAGCATTGGTTGCTTTATCATAAAATATTAAGTATGCCACATTATAAACAAGAACTTGTTCCACACTGCAGCTGTACATGTCAGAATCCTGTACATCCTCTGTCCCGAAGGCTGAAAGAAGTGGGTACAGGGTTGATTTCACAGAATCACAGGCTGGTTTGTGCTGGAAGGGACCTTAAAGCTCATCCTGTCCCACCCCTGCCATGGGCAGGGATACCTTCCACTATCCCAGGTGGCTCCAAGCCCCATTCAGCCTGGCCTTGGACTCTTCCAGGGATGGGGCAGCTTCTCTGGGCACCCTGTGCCAGGGCCTCACCACTCTCACAGGGAAGTATTTTTTCCCATTATCCAACCTAACCCTGCCCTTTGTCATTGGGAAGCCATTCCCCCTTGGTCTGTATCTCCAGACCCTTGGAAACAGCCTCTTTCCATCTTTCATGTCAGCTCCCTTCAGGTACTGAAAGGCTGCAATTAGGTCACCCCAAAACCTTCTTTTTTCCAGGCTGAACAATCCCAATTCTCTCAGCCTTTCCTCCCAGCAGAGCTGCTCTATCCCTCTGATCATCCTGCTGCCTCCTCTGGACTCTCCAGCAGCTCCATATCCTTCCTGTGCTGGGCCCCAGGGCTGGGGGGCAGCTCTGCAGGTGGGATCTCACCTGAGCGGGGCATAGGGGCAGAATCCCCTCTTTCCTGCTGCTGGGGGATCTGCCCAGGGCATGGGGAGTTTCTGGGGTGGGTCATATCCAGCTCTCACCCACCAGCACCCCCAGGTCCTTCTCCCTAGGGCTGCTCCTGATCTGTTCATCCCTCAGCTTGGATCGATCTGGGGGTTGCCCTAACCCATGTGCAGCACCTGTTCCTGTTAAACCTCATGGGATTCCCATGGGCCACTCCTCAGGCTTGCCCAGGTCCCTCTGGATGGCCCCGTCCTTCAGGTGTGTCTGCACCACTTAGTTTGATGTCTGTCACCTGTACTCCTGCCTCTTCATTGGCCTTTTCGTTTTTATTTGGTGTTTTCTTCCATCCTAAAGTGACAACAGAAGAAAGAGAAGCTGCTTTGCCTTGTGCACTGGTGCTCCAGTCCAAGGATTCCCAGTGTTGGCTTCACGAGGATGCTGAGTAGAGATCTCAGTCAAATTCATGTTTTCCATGAGACTGCCCAAAAAGTCACATGGGCTACATCTCTTTATCTTAGCACCAAAACCAGAGGGATGGGCTCAGACACATGTTTCTCTTCATGTGTGAAGGCGCTTTCCTGGTTTGTGTGCTTTTACAGTTGATCAGTACCTGCAGCATTTGTACTGGCAACCTCCTCCATGAACTGTGTGCTGACAACACAATTTTTTCCATGGTATCCCAGTGGGAATGACTGTTTTCTCTGCAAGGACATTAAAACCTTTGAGTGGTCAAAGTTTGCTGGAGTTTCCAATAAATTATCGAGGGTGGTTGTTGTACTGGAAAGAAGGAATGGAAGAAAATAAACTTTGTTACTTGAGGATTTAGTTGCTTCTTATATGGGATATAGGATTTGGTGAACATCTTTTCTTGTCAGACTTTTCCCTTTGGTGGCCACAGTTTCCTTCCCAAACGCCCCTTTACATCCTTCCAGAGTGCTACAGTCAGGGAGATCTTTCCAGCCAGTGGCTGGGGAAAAACAAACATTGTGATTAGCCCAGTGTAGTCCCATTCCAGACTCTCTAAATAAAGGAAAACACTGAATTTCTGGAGCCTTGCATGCAGTACATTTCCCAGTGTCTGTGAGAACTGTGGACAGATAAGTCCTGTGGATTAGTTTGAGGGCTGGAGGGACATGGGAAACAGAAAAGGGGGAGAAGGGGAGGTTGAGCTCTCAGGCTGGCTGTATTAGCAGTAATGTGGTTCTGAGTTCTGTTTGGGGGCTGTGCAGGCTGTCCTTAGCCCGTCAGGATTCCCACTACGCTGCGTAAGCTGGGGTTTGTCCTTAGCTCTGTTGTTTGTACTTGCGCAATACTGTTTTAGTTGGAGACTGTGCTCCTGAAAAAACCTTGATCTCCTGCCACTAAAACTTCCAGAATAAATATTTATCTTGTGTTGCATCTTTTGAAATGCTGTATTATGTTTTCAAGCTCTTGGTCACTACCTGTGTGGATCTTGTAATTTAGTATTAACTTTTTCCTGTTAGCTCCAAACAGAGGATGTTGTCAGGCGTTGTTAAGACACTATTTAATTTCAAAGAGTAAGTAAACTCAGTTATGCCTGCACAAAACATTGAGCCATTGTTATATGGAGCTTGTGGTCACCTCGTTTTTATTAGGACTGATATTTATTTGTTTTGCTAATGATGAGGCTGTATCTAGGTGGTTTTGTTCTTCTTCCATTCTAAATGTAGTTGTGAGAACAGTATTTGTGCACAGGGGAACGGTCTGTGCTTTCTTAGCAGCCCGGGTGGTTTCTGACGGACAGTTCTGGTCCTGTTGGCTCTGGCTTTGCACCATTCTCGGGGCTTTTCAGCCAGGCAGTCATTGAAATAATTTAACTTTCTGTTCCTTTTTTTGGTTCTGGTACTGATTTTTCATGCAGAAAAGCTACTTGTTACTTTTTTACAGAAAAGTTGTTTGTTTGGGGTGTGGGAACAGAGACTTGAACTACCGAAGTGTTCTTTTCCTTCCCAGCTTGCAAACCTTTCTCAAATTCTGTATCCTCCCCAGCCTTCATAGCCATTTCTTCCTTTTCATCAGTAGAGCTCTGCAGAGGAGGGATGATGAAGTTAACAGTGTCGTGGTCTTCCTCCATCCTGCAAGCTCCAAACCCCGTTGAAAGGGTTGGTCTGTTTGTTTAACTGATGGATAGTTCATGGCTGTTTATTTGGGAAGACAATTACTCACAAAAGACTGACAGAGGTGTTTTTTGCTGCAAGGCTGTAATTTTGGACAAATTATTATTATGTACTGTTTCCAGGGGACAGAGAGGCAATAGAGAGTATGTGTGGAAGGGAGGGAGGTTTATGTGACCGCATGACTTGGTTTGTTTTGAAGCTGTTGTTGTTTTAAATGAATTGAACACTGTAATTTCCGTGATACTGGAAGGTAATCCTGGGGCAGCTATTTGCTTCTTGACTTGTGTGTGTGTGAAGTTGCTGTGTTGAAGTTCCTTTTTTCTCAGGAGAGAAGTGTTTTGATGTATGTCTGTGATTGACCAAAATTCAGCCTGGAAGCTTGTAAATAACCCACTGTAGGGATTTCATTTTCCTCTAATCCTCTGTTTTGACATCTGAAAATAAAATGATTCTTATTTCCGTTTAATAGGGATTTTTTTTTTAAGAGAAAAGGGCACTTTGAATTCTCCTGCAACTGTTAACATGATTTCTTCTGGCTTGCATCATCTGGCCTGCATGAATAGCTGTTCTGTTAATGGCACGGGTGAAATTGTATTGTTTGTGTCATTCCACAGATTGGATATTTCAGAAAGAATCATTGTGTGGATTGCAATGTCAGTATTTTTAAATAATCCTTCACATGGTTATGAATAGGATAAAGTCAGTCTACATAATGATAAAACTTGATTACACTTTCTGAAAACTGGATTAGACTTTGTCTAAATATACAAAAATCCTGAAATTCCTGTTTTGAAGTGTTTTTTTGCTTGGCAGTTGTATCGTGGCCATCCAGTCTTAGCTACCAGGTCAGAAGGCTTCGCCCTTTGGAGTTTTGTTCTCCCTTTGGAGTTTTGTTTTTAATGTTGGAGAACATGGATATTGTGTGAGCACACAACTGCATTGTTGTGTGAGCTTTGTTGGAACCCCAAGTTATTTTTCCTTGTCGTACAGAAGATCTGGCTCTACTAGTTGTGTCTTGCACAGACCAAGTAGTGTAAATATTAACTGCTCATGGCTCAGGCTGTGCAGGGAGGCAGCACAGACAACAAACAATGTTTTCTTTGGAAGAGGTGGGTAAATGCTGTTCTGAGAATAGGCTTTTAGTCAAAAATCTAACAGCAATATTTAGTTATGATTTTAGCAGAGCTCTGAACACAATGTCCATCTACAAATTAAGGGGATATTATCTTCTGTTGGAAGAAAAAGACAGGAAACTTTAGGAATCCAGGTCTCCTCCTAACTGCATTGTGCCCTGCTGTTCCTCTTGGCTGGCACTCTGGATGAGTCAGGGAGTGTGCCTACTGAGGTGTGCCCCAGCAGCTGTGCCAACCTGGTCTTCGTGGGCTTTGGAGCAAGACAACCTGAGAGAAGAGCTGTGACAATCCATCTGCTAGTGCAGCCTTTGCAAACCTCGACCTCCTAAGCTCTGCTCCACGGGAAATGAGTCCAAAATACCCTGACTTCCTGGACCTCTGCATTAGTGCACTGATAAGATGCCAGCTCTGCCTTTTTTGGAGTTGACATGCAGTGGCAGTGCCCAGGGGAAAGGGACTGTAGCCAAGTGATATCCTGAAGTTTGGTCTTTGAGATGTAGGAGTAGGTGGGAACAAGACCTTATTGGGGTTTTTTTGTCAGAAACCATTCTCTGAGAAAATTCTTTCAGGGCTGCTGGCACATCCTTGGTGATAATAAATGAGTAGTGAGAGGTTTGAGAAGGATCAGGCTCCTTTTCCATTTCCTGCCAGTGAGATGCCCCTGAAACTTTTCTTGCTCTCAGTTGCCTCTGTTTCTGAGCTGGGCCAGCAGACGTCAGTACTGGCCAGCCTGTGCTGGGTGGGTGTGAAGCAGCAGTGTTGCCAACCCTCATAGCTGGGCTGCAAAAGCCCTCAGTGTGGGTGTGTTTACTCCTGTTAAATCTTTCTTTTCAGCAATGTTATTGTTTTTATTAGCAGGACATGTAATTGCAGTAAGGCAAGGTAAAGTTTCCTGTCTGAGGGGTATTTTCTGTGTTGTGAGAATATTGCTGATTTTTTATATGTGAGCTTCTAGAGCAAGCACAGCCCTGGTGTGTCTAAAAGCTTGGTGCAATATTGATCATAGAATCTCAGAATGGGTTGGGTTGGGAGGCATCTTAAAGCTCATCCAGTCCTAGCCCCTGCCGTGGGCAGGGACACCTTCCACCACTCCAGGTTGCTCCAAGCTGCATCCATCTTTGCCTTGGACACTTCTCTGGGAAATCTGTGCCTGGGCATCCCCACCCTTTACAGGGAAGTTGCACTACCTCATTACTGAGCAGCTTCCACTTCTCTCCCCTTCTTCTTTTAAAGGAGGGAGAAAACGTTTGTGCCCTCAGGTCTCACAGTTCAGTCACTGGTGTGAGGCTGAAGTTTCTGGTCCAGTATCATGGTCAGTACCATGATTCCTTGAGATCACAGGCCCTTTGTGCTGCTGCCTGTGCCTCTGCAGCAGCACTGATGTTTACCCAAGGTTTGCCTCTGAGCAGCACTTGACCTGACCCTGAGTGCTTAAGGGTGAAAGCAGTCCCTGAAAGCATGTCAGGATTTTTTATTATAATGATATTTCAATATTAATATTTTGTTATTCCAATTCTTCTGTGTTACTACAGTCAGATGCTAAGATAAAACAAAACACTCATTTTTCTGCTTCTTTCTTGAGTACTTGGTATATAATTTCACCGTGTTTTCTTCTCGTGTCCTTGCTCATTTTTCTGTCTGCTCTGCAAACAATCCACACCACAGGGGAGATGGGAATGAAAGCTTCAAAGTTGGTGTTTGAAGAAAATCTGATTCCTGCCACTAAGACCTTGCAAAGAGTCTGCTTAAAATTAATTCTCTCCATAAGTAAGTGATTTCATGGTCTCAGGTTTCTAACTGGTGCTAAGTGCTGCCCTGTGAAGGCCCTGGTGTATGAAGGCAGCTTTCCTCCACATTTTTGCGAAGCAATTCTTTATGTATCTTGTCAGAGTGGGATTGGAGGCTGAAGCTCTCAGTTCTGTATTTGTGTGTGTGGAATGGCAAAGGAAAATAATAGTTTTCGTTTTGGGATTAAGTAATTGAAAACCTTCCAGCTGCTATAGTAACGGCAACACATCTGCCAGATGTCAATGAGCATATTTTAATACTTCTATTTTAAGTTTCAAGCTATTGAAGCAAAGTACATCTAGGTGTGGCTGTGTTAATAGCTGTCTCAGCCTGTAGCTACTTGGGTAGCCTAGGAAAGAACCGTGTAGTATCACTCTTGGAGCGACTGCTGATTAAATTTATAGAAAAAGCTTTTCCCAGATGTTCTTATGGGGCAGGAACTCATCCTGAAGATTTGTGTTTCTCTCTGAGACACTTTTATGATGTCCTGTTGGGTATACAGCGTGTGCTCTCCTGTGTGTTAGATTGATTGGAGGTACTGGGACGTTTTTCTTGGAAGGTGTAAGAGCCAAAAACACAGAAAGAAAGAGTTTTGGTGCCTGGGCTTGCTGCCTAATACCAATTCCGTGTGGCTGGGACGCTCTGTGTGGCTGGGACGCGTAGTGGGGAGCAGGGCTGAGGTGTCCACACAACTGTCCTGTCCCCCGTTGACACTGTAAATGAATTTAGGCTGAAGTGATGGATGTGGGGTGGAAGAGGCTGTTTTTCTAGTTAAACATTTTAAACTGTCAGAGAAGGTGAAAAATGGGTTGTACTCTTTCCTGTGGCCTTTTCCTCCAAAGAGTCTGTCGTGCAAGAAAGGGAGGGAAAATGTGCCTGGCGTGGATCAAGCCCTTTGCTTTTCCATGTTCGTTTGTTTTGATTGTAAGATAAACCTTTCATGTTTTATTGTTATGAAGTTAAAGCCTGGCCTAGAGGTGCTGATCTTTAGGAGGAACAGCTGGGGTGTCCCCTGGTCAGGTGGGAGGCTCTTTGAAGCGACATGTTGCCTCTTTAAGAGGAAATGGAGCATGTGAGAACTTAAACCTGTAAAACTCATCATTGGCTCTGCCATTGTTTATCTCTGGTGTAACTTTATATAGAATTAAAGTGAAATGTGTTACTTTGCTCCCGAGGCAAGATGGTTTTGCTCCCCCTTGGTCTTGGAGACACAGGAAATGACCACATAACCACAAATACTTTCTAGTGGAATGAAGATGAGTGACAAACTTCCCGCAGAAAGAGGTTCTTAACCAGACAGGCTAAGGAATTAAATGTAGCTGAAGGTTAACACCAACTTCTAACTGTTGCAACCAAGTAGAAAAGAGCGATGTGCTGCTGTACATGCAGTGGCTGGTGTGAGGGGCAGATGCGGTGTTCCCAGTTGATGGGACACTGTGATCACAACAATTGTGAGTACAGACTGTGCCTCAGTCAGGAGAGGAGTGAACCAGGCTGCCTTTGAGATGAGGAAAGCTAAGGTACTCCTTTGGCTTGTTTTTCAAGTTGCCTTGTACAGAAAGCCAAAACCCATTAGCTGTCAGATCTCCTTCTTCACTTCTCTGTAGCATTTTCCTTACTTAAAGCAAGGTCTTACCATCATTTCTTTGTACAAATTGTCACTGCTGACTCCTTATGGCTGGAACAAAGAGGCAATAATAGCCTCTAAAATTGCACAAAAAATGCATTTGCATGAAGAGCAATCCCTTCAAATGAGCTGCCTCAGAAAAAGCTTTCTTAAGGTAGAGTAGTTTTTCCTAAGTCAGTCATGCTGGCCCACATCTGTTTAACAGTGGTGTTGGTGTGGGGGAAGGCCTAGTTTGTGTTTTAGGCTTAGGCTGAATTGCAGTTGACATAAATAATAAATTTTTCGCCTTTTAGGTGTATCCTGTAGCTTCCCCCATGGCCAACAGGAAGCAGCATTGATGGCATCTGAGTGGAGCCCTTACAGAGGGGCTTTAATGTGAGAGAACATCTGAAGGAGGTGAAGAGAGTATGAGATAATGATAATTTCTGGAAGTAAATGGAGAGAAACTGTATTAATTATAGCTGCTTCCTTAGTTCAGGGTTGTCTTAAGACAAGACAGGAAGCAGTTCACCACCAGGCTGGTGAGAAGAATGTGGTTTTGACTGGTAACGTGGAAAATGGGGTGACATTAGAAACTGCCCAGGCTCTGCGTGGAGATGATGCAGAACTTGTCATCCTGTAAATCATTTCTCATTGATTAGCTAAACTGTTTGGATTGGCAGAGGGGATCTTCCCAGGAAGAGGAAGCATAGCACCGGGATCACTCCCTCGTGGCAGTGCTGCTGAGCCAGGCAGTTCAAACAGTCCTGGTGCTCTCTGAACAGAGAGAATTCCCCCCACCGAGTCCTTGTCAGCTCTGAGGTGCAACAGCCCAAACCAAACTGGCACAACTGTGGATTGTAGGAACAGGCTAGCAGAGGAGCCGGGCCAGGGCACCAAACAGGATGAATCCTGGAAGATGGTAATTATCCTTAATGGTATAAACATTGTGGGAAAGCCAGCACCAGCTGGACTATAGCAAAGGTACGGCAGGAGGGCTCTGTGGGAGGGGGCTGGGGGGATTAGAGGGGTGGGCTGTGGCTCTGAAGAAGGCCTGATGCCTCTTCCAGGCTGCGGGTGAGCACTGCTCAGTGCCACGGCTCTGAGCGAGCTGCTCCAAGGAGTGCCTCTTACTGTCTGAAAGGCACAAAAACCGTGACGCTCTGAGCAGACATCTGAGGATCCGAGACTTTCCCTTAGCTGTGCAAATGATTAGAGTGCAAACCTGACCTTCTGTGAAGCACTCGGGCTCTGAAATGTCTGGGGGAGTTATGTCAGGATCGCCTGGCGGGCGGTCAGAGCTCTTCCTGCATGTTTTGTAAGCCTACTCCAAAGTTGTAATGACCTGGTAAAGTAGTTACCTCTGGCACCACTGAAATCTGTAGTAAAATGAAAAGGGTTTTCAAATCACCTCCTGTTTCCAGCTCTCAGTAAATACAGAGAGTAAAGTCCTAGCAGAGAGTGAATGTGAGGGAGTTTGCTCAGATCACGTTTGCTCACCTCTGTTCTAATATTCAGGGGTTTATAATCAATAAAAAACATGGGATGCTTAGTTAAGGTACGAGGCAGTGCATCCTAATGTACTAAGGATGCCAAGTATTTTTTGAGTTCCTCAATAGAAACTATCAATATGCTTTTTACAAGGAAAATGTTTTGAAGAGCACAAGGAAACTTAAAAAAACGAAACATTGTCCTATATACCACGAGAGTACAGGGTCCTGGGCATTGTTCTGGACTCAGCTCACTTACTGATCATTCAACAGGATCATGTGCTTTTAGGAATATAAAAAAGGGAGGTATTTAATTTACAAACCTATTATATTTAAATTAAATTTCTTGTGTTGAAAGGAGAGAATTGAAACCCATAACAAAAGGAGAGAATTGAAACCCATAACAGGATGTGTTTGCTGCAATATAAACCTGAAGCTGTTGGTTTGGTTTTTTTAATGAGCATATCCATGGCTGATTTTTTGTTTTCCTTTTTCAAACTTTTGTACTTCCGTGCCTTATCTAAAAATCTTTAGTCGACATAATTAAAGGTAGAATTTTCCCACTCAGCTGCAAGTTTTCACTGTTATATTTATTGGGTCCTGAGAGGAGTTTTGCAGACTTGCCTGACATCTTACAGAAATCATAAGCTCACCTTCCAAGGAAAGCAAAAAATTATTTTAAAATATGCTGAGTTTTTTAATGGTGCTGAATAATTTTGTTTCAACTGCTGCAGTTATTTCTGTATATAGTATAAGGATGTGAAAAGTCATTCACTCCTAATGTGTTTAAATATGCTCCATAATGAATGTTGTGGATGTGAAAGATAAGCAGCCTGGAGCTTTCTTTGTAAGGTATAGGGTAACACAAAGCTTCAAAGTTCTGCTGCCCTCAGGACACACATTGAAGCAGTTAAAGTAGTGAGATAAACGAACTACAATGAGATATTCATCTGCAGAATCTAAAGCTCAAGGACACAATAAGTTTTCATTTAAGTGTTTCTCATTTGCTGACAATGAGCCAAATAAATTTTAATTCCACATTGTAGATGGTGACAGAAATTCAGGAACTTTCCCTGGGATGAGAGTCTGGTTTGTTTCCCAGATATTTCTGATAATGTGTTTATAACATATGTTGGGATTCTAATCTGAATTAGCTTCTTACAATTACTTAAGAAAACAAGAATTGTTTTTTTCAGATCTGTTATGTAAGAACTCTTTGGTTTGGTGTGCTGAAATAACATGTAGTTGGATAGTCACAGTCTGATGATCATAGTCTGATATTCCTGAGTTGGAATAAAGAATTACTGTAAAGAATTAAATCATTTTCCATTACTTTGCTTTATCTCTGTCCTCACTCACTGCATTTCTTCTTACAGGTGCTGGATTTGGATTAGGAATTGTTTTCTCAGTCATCTTCTTCAAAAGTAAGTACACTGTATTAATCTTGGCTGCCTGGCTTCTCAGTTTCTCTCTGTTGTAGGTGCAGTTAAGTCTTTGAGGCATGTAAAAGTTAATCAGCTTGTTAGACCAATTCTTCCACTGTTTTTTTGTCCTGTCTTTTCCCTTGAAATGGAGTTCCCAAAACTTTTAGCTGTTGTGTAACAAGGTTGTTTTCCATGGCACCTCCTGAGCTCTTCCTGTGCTCAGCTCAAATCCTGGAATTGCAGGAGACCCTGAGCCAAATCACTGGAGGCATGTGTCCAGACATCAGTTTATGCCAGCCTTGCCAGGGCTTTAAAACTGACTGTAGTTCTTCAGTTGTGCTTTAAAACAGCATCATTTTCAGTAATACCTTGGATTCAGAGATTGCTCTCTGTTAAATTCTAAACTCATGTTACTGTTCCTCTTCTTCTTCTGCAGTTGGCTGCTTTGGAGGATTTTAAAACTTGAAAATGCCTAGAATTGTCGAGGTATTTGCCTAGAGAAGTGTCTAGGAATTTGTTCTTTCTTGGTGCGTATGGAACAATACATAACAAACAGCTTTCCTTGACTTTACTTTTTGCTCTCTGCTTGCCTCTTCCACAGGAAAGGCATGGCCTATTGCATTTGGGTCAGGGATGGGGTTAGGAATGGCTTATTCCAATTGTCAACACGACTTCCAGTCTCCGTATCTTCTCCACGGTAAATTTGTAAAAGTAAGTATCACTGCCACCTACTATTGACTGGTAGCTGTTTGTAAGTCAGCATGTCCTTTTCCATGGATATTCCTCTGCCTTTCCCAAAGGAGTGCTAGTAGGGAGAAACTTGTGTTGCCAAAGCTGGAATGTTCCCCTGCTCTTTAATATCTGGTGTGTTTAACAGTAAATTTCCTAGGCTGAATACATGGAATTAATTTAACAGATCCCACAGATAGCTTTTCCCACATCCTGAAAACACAATAAAAATACATGTCAGAAAGGCAGGAAAACAAGACTAATATTAAGGTTCTTCAGACTTTAAAAGAGATGAGCTGGGAAGAAACTGAAAGTCATGTCAGGTACGTCACAATCTGCCTGTGGGAGCAGATCTTTGATCTTTTGGGGGTTTTTTTTCAGTATGAAAACACTGATCACTTGTAAGTTTTGTTTGTCTGGATAATAATGTAGTAGTTAGTCTGGAAAAAAAAAAGTACCCTGTAAGCAGTTCTGAAGAGGATAATTTCAATGAGTTCAGTATTAACACTGAAGTAAAATATTTAAAAATATTTTTACCATGCTGAAGTAAAATATTTAAAAATAGATTAATTAGCAGTTACCATTTGTGTACTCACAAACTGGCTGCAGTGCACTGGTCCACAAACTAACTCCTTTAGTGTTTTCTTGATTTCTTCACGTGTCAAAATTGGGGCTGTTCTTGTGGTAATTTATCATTGTGGCATCTGGAAAACAAAAGGAGTGTGTGTGTGTGTGTGTTTTGGATCCACAAAGCTGTGGCCTGGTTAAATCATTTCAGTGACACAGGTGGAGAGGCATCCACCAGGACATATTTACAGTTACTTCAGAAAGTCCTGAGGTAAAGTACTCTGCCAGGAGCTTTTCATGCAGGACAAAGTGCAGAAATCCCTCCTGTGTCACTCCTCTCCCTGGTGCAGGAGGCCTGCAGGTGTTTCCAGGCTTTTCCTGGTGCTTGTAGAGCTGCAAGTTGAGCCCAGTCCTCCTTAGATTTACTGGCAGATGAGCTTTTGCCAGCCTTCTGCAGCCCTACCAGACACACCTGCTTACAAATATTTTCTCCAGCTGCCTGTTAAAGGGATTCTCCAGCAAATAAAATCTTTGGAGAGCAATATACAGAAAGTGACTTGGATGCAGCAGATCAGCATTGCCAGCTACTTCCCAGAATCAAAAATCCGTGTGGCTCTTCTGGCCAGATTTGTTAACATTAAAATTTGTTAGTTTTCCACATCATCTTGAGGTTATTCCTCCAGTTTGTCTCTAAAAAAAGAGCTGGAATGACATGGCTGTGGCTTCTTGTGAGTGATAAATGCACTGCTCACTTGTTCTGAGAGAGCATTATTCATTCAAAGATGCTTGTTCCTAGGGATGTTGGGCAGCAGCAAACAGTGTCCAGTCACCCTAGGAAGGGATTTTATTTGGATTAAGGACTAATCTGGAACAAGGGTGGTCCTTGGAAGCATGAGGTAACTAGAAGGACACTTCAGATGTCTGCATGGCACAAGACAAATAGTTTCCAGTGCACTGTCTCCATGGCTTTCTCTGGCACAATGAGACTGAGAGAGGGAAAATGCAGATGAAGCCATCTAATGGTTAATGTCACTAATTCCCTCCAAAATGTCATGTCATGGATAATGGCTCCAGGGTTATTACAACAAAATTATTTCATTTTTCTTGGTCAGGAACATGGAAAATATTGTTGAATTATCACTCATCTGTTTTTTTCCTAGAAAAATTTGTTATAACTAAACTCTGTAGGATTTCCTTTACAAAACGGAGTTCTGTTCAAATGCTAACTTGTCAAAATGAGAGAATCTGCAAGAAAATCAGCTTTATTAGAGGGAAATATAACATGGATTAACTTGGACAAAATTATTTATAGTTTTCTGAGCCTGTCAAGTTCACAGGATCACAGGAGAACTCAAGTTGGAAAGGACTTCAAGGAGGTCATGGATCAGCTGTGAGGTCAGACCAGGTTACTCAGGCCTTTGTCCAGTTGGGATTGTTGATTCCTCAGGATGAAGTTCTTAATTCTGAGTCCTGAGTCAGAATGAGAGAGGATAGAGGACTTTTACGACAACAAATGATCAGGAGATGTCAGAGTGACTTTGCAGCTGTTCTGGCTGTAACTTGGATCATCCCAGTGCCCATCCTTTGGGTTAGAAATTCCATCATGAAACCCCAACACCAATGGCAGGAGCCATTCATCTAGGCCAAAAGATTACTTAAAATGCAGAAAAGTTCTAATTTGTGGTCAGAATTTTCTGAGGGCTTTTTAAGTAATTTGATCAAGTGGTTTTCACTGTGACTTGAGCAGATTTTAAAATCAATTATTTTGTGTCAATTATTTTGAGGCTTAAGATGCTATGGCTGTGAATTACACAGCCTAGGTTTCCTTGCAAAATGGAAAATACTGTATTTTTCAGGTTGCTTTGCCTGTACTATCACTCAAACCCCACAATCCTGTACTTTGATAGGAATGTGGATTTATAATCAATGTGCAAGAGCACAAGAAGGCAGCCTCAGCCTTTCCTCTCACCCTTTGTGGCTTTGATTTCAGTCTGATTTCCCTTCAGCCTGTGAATAGTTAACTTGACCAATAATGGGGTTTTTCTGAAGTACCCCATTTATCAGAATGGAGGGTTATGCATGAAAACATGGCATGCTTCTGGCATGAAAACAGCTGCTTAATTCCTCCATACACAACTTCTTGCTTTAGCAAAGGATGAAAATGTTCCCATACCCTCTGGAAATGTTACAGAGCTCCGTGACTTGCTTTACATCCTGCAGCACCTTCCATGTAAGGAACCCAAATGGCTTTTTAATAATATAAGCCTTCTTGCTTTACAGGAACAGTGACTAATGGCTAAGACTATCCCAGTGGGAAGGAAGGAGAAATCAATGATTATTCCTCAGGAATACTGAAGTGCCCCTGGAATAAGCCAACATTCTTCAGTAACGATCACCAGTAACTCTTTATACTCCAACAAACTGTTTCTGTCTATGAAACAAAGTTCTGTTGCTTGTTTTGTATAGTGTCTGAAAAGTGCAAGGAAGAGCTCTTCTGGGAAATAAATAAAAGAAAAATGGCCTTCTCTGGTGTGTTGACTTTGTATGTGAGTGAGAGAGAGGGAGAATGGAAGGAGAGAACTTAATTTGGAGTAGCCAGCAGCTGGGACCACCTGGGCCACTGGGAGAGCTCCTCAGCAAAGCCAGCCGTCGTCTGTTCCTCCCCACTCCTGAGAGCAACCCCCATCCACCATCCAGTTCAAAGAAGCATTCCCACCTCATAAATCACCCACTAGACCCCTGCTGCTTGTGCCGGTGTTTGGAGAGGAATATAAATACTCCTATGTCCTGTTTGTACAGTTGCCCTTTAAAATTGGAATTTTGTCCTCTCAGAAGAGGCAGAATCCAAACGGGTAAATCCAAACTGTGTGACGGATGCAGCAAGGCCCTGCTGTCTGTTGTAGCTCTGGGTCATGGAGTGACCCCTGTTTGAAACTTCCCAGGATAGTGGGTGAGTTAAACACATCCTCATGCCATCTGGCTCTCAGCTTACCCTTTAGGCTGATTGTTTTTGCACCCCTCTTCTGTGGGAGAACAGAGAGGTTTCAGTGTCTGGGTAGGGGTCACAACTACTTAAAGCTCTTTATTGCCTTGGCAAGACACTGCTCCAAGCACTCCCTTCGTTCCATCTACCCCAGTCCTCGTGATGCCTTCTTGGCACGTTGTCTGCTGCTCTTCCCCTGGCTCAGGAGCTTGTCTTCACTGCTTCTTTACTCAGCACAATTTTCTAGCTATGGAGATGACTCTCTCAGATCTCTTTCCTTTGTCCCACACTTGTATGTTGTCCATGTAGCACAAGGAGTGAGTGCATGTCTCAAGATGGAAATGGAATGGCGTAGGTTGATACAGAACTTCCCTTTATTGAAAGCCTGTTGTGCTGCATGGTGAGTGCTGATAGATGGAAAAGTGACAGAGCAACTCCTCCCCAGAAAGGAAAACAAATTGTGTGATAGTTGTTTTTTAAACCATGCCAGGAAAGGAAGAGGATGGACTGAGGGGTAGGCTGGAGTTCAGAGGGCTTGAGAAACTCCTTATCTTACAGGCCTGAGGTGTGGGTGCTGCTGCAGCAGCCCTGCATGCCCACCTCTCCTGGGCACTGCTCTGGTGCACCCTGTGCTCTGGAGAAACATGTTGAGCTGTGCTCAGAGTCAACAGACGCTGAGGAGCTCGCCTGGAGCAAAGGACTTGTGAAATAAAATAGCTCCAGTGCCAGAGCAGCATTAAGACTGTCAGAGCATGATACCATCCAGGACCATTGCTCCAGCATGTCCTTGTTTTTCCACCTCCTCCCTTGCCGGACTGCATTCATCAGTCAGGTCAAAACAGCTTATTGAAAACAGGATATCTTTCTTTCTTCCCAATTTTGAATTTGAATTATGTACTTTGGAGCCATAGCTCCTCTGTGGTTTGGAAAGGGGTTTTATTGAGTTCTCTGTGTGTGTGCTGCAGTCTGGGGAGCCAGTGGGATCTGCTGGAGAGAGGAGCATCAGCCTGGGCAAGACCCAGGAGAACCAAAAGTGGTGGCAACACTGAACATAGTGACTGTCAACGTGCAGGGAAAGCTTCAGCTCATGATGTGTCATTTGGGCCAATGATGAGTTCAATTTTTATTTAGTGTCCCTGGTAACGAGTCATTCTGCCCTTATATGCTCTGCTTCAGCTCAAAGACAACTTCCTAGAGTTAATTCTTACCTTGGGCTACTGTGGCCTGTGATCAAGTGGTTCTTCTGGCCCTGGAACTCAGAGATATCAATTATAGATATTGTGTCCTTTATTGCTAGAGTGAGAATAATCAGAGCAAAAGTTCTTGCTCATTAATGTGAAGTCAACATGGGTGAGTGTGGAAAAAGTGCACAATTCTAAAAGTGGAATTTAAATTTGTCATTGCTTTTTAAATGGGGTAAAAGCTTAACTTTTTGGTTTTCTTCACAGCTGCCTTGCTTGTTGTTGTCTGTTGATGTATATATATATATATATGTATATGCACATATAACTACCACATAAAGAATCTGTATTTGTTTTGCTTTATTTAATTAAAGATGTATTATCCCAAACCTATTTTTGAACCTGTCCATATAAGTTGTGCAAAATATCTTGTTGTGAGGACAAGTCTCCTTTTTCCCTCTGTGGAGAAGGATCCTGTGTGCTTCCCAACTCAGGCTGGATAGGAATGGTTTCCTGCCGCTTGATTTCTAATTACATAAATGGAAGGGGGGAAAGTGGAAATTCTAAGTACCGAAAGGCACGTTAAATTTAGTATAATACACTCATCTGGAAACTATCACATTTTTCCTTCTTTCTTAAGCCTGTTGAAATCATTGCTTCATCTGTGGCGTGATTTGGATCGAGACCAAAAAGTGCAAGCAAGATAGGGCAGAAAAAGGCAGGTGTCCCTACCCAAACTTAATGAGCCCTTTTAGGAGAGACCTTGTATCACAAGTGTAATAGGAGTATACGGTGAGGAAACTGTATCACTACCCAGGAGAAGGGGGGAAAAAAGAAGAAGCTGGTTGCTGACTAGAACTGGTTTTGAACATTTAACAACTCCCCAAGTGCTCGACTGACCACAAATCTGCCTCTTTAACAGCTTGATTAGATGTCTGCGGAGGCTTTGAGATGAATAAACAAATCAGGGAAAAGCAGAGACAGTGGGGAAAAAAATATCAAGCTGCTTTTCTATTGTTTATCCGAGTTGTTCATGTTTGATCAAGATACCGTCATTGCTTTGTGTTCCAATCCTGCCTGGAGCCGTGGCCAAGAGCGGGACCTGGCTGTATGTGGTGCTGTACACACAAATAAAAACCAGCCTCTGCCCTGGAGAATTTACAAACTAAACAGATGAGCTGCAGGGAGGGAGGAGGGTCTGTAATTCCCATTTTAAAGATGGGAGAAGCTGTAGGCAAGGTCAAGGGTAAGGCGTGCAGGGAATGTGGTATGCAGCCAGGGCTCTGATTGGAGTCCATCATTCCCGACTGGCTTTTCAGGTGCTGGTGGAGTCTCAGGGGAACGCTGCCCTTCGTAGTCTGGGAGACTCCAGAGGTCTTTGCCACCCTTTGCTATCCTCAAATTGCCCCAAATTCTTACTGGCAAATCCCTGAAAAGTTAGGGATGACATTTTACTGTCCAAAGGGTGATGGCTTATGGAATCACTAGTAGGTGTAAACCACTGTGATCCTCAGTATTGACTTTGGTGACAATCTGAATCTGATAAGGAGTGAAAATACTGAAATGTATTCAAGTTCTTTGGGCCTCATGGACACTGCTGTGTTAGGCAGAACATAAACATAATACCAGGAGGCAGTCATGGCCTTAGTAAATCCCCCTTATATATGAATTTAGGAGGATCAAGGAGACAGCAGCATTCCAGTACCATGGAATCATGGAATGCTTTGGGCTGGGAGAGACCTTAAAGCTCACCCAGTGCCACCCCCTGCCATGGGCAGGGACACCTCTCACTATCCCAGGCTGCTCCGAGCCCTATCCAGCCTGGCCTTGGACACTTCCAGGGATGGAGCAACCACAGCTTCTCTGGGCACCCTGTGCCAGGGACTCCCCATTTCACAGGGAAGAATTCCTTCCCAATATCCAATTTAAACTTACTCTCTTCCAGCTTGAAGCCCTTATCCTGTCACTCCAGGGCCTTGTCCAAACTTCCTCTCCAGTAGTGGAAACATGGCAGTGAGGGTGTAACTCAGCTCTTCCAGAGAGTTCCCATGGATGATTCTCCAAAGGAGGAAGAATTGGTTTCCCAGCTATTTTTCTTGGGTTCCTTCTGAGTTTGGGAGCAATGCAGAAGAAATCACAAAGGTGCTGGTTTGCAAATGCAAGTAGTGGGTGCACAAGTGGCAGTGACGTGCCACGAGGTACAGCTGATGCTGCAGACGGAAGGGAGAGGCTTGTGGAGCCAGGGAACCCTGATCTGTGAGTGACCTGCTGGCAAAACCCCATTTTCCAGCAGGTTCAGAACCAGCAAGGCACTGCTGACCCTGCTCCAAGCTGGCAGGGTTTGGTCCTTATCCCCATACCACACACACCCCACAGTAAGAAATAAACTTTCTACTCTCTCACCCCACTCCTGCCTTTGGAAGTAGGACTGGTGCAAATTTTGGCATGCCAGCTCTGTAGGCAGCTGGATGCAATGTGCACTGTGTCTGTACTGCTCCAAGAGTCCAGCCTATAGCCCACCCACAGTGAAATGCTTAACTGAGATTGAAACTAAATGGGAACATAGTTTATGGAAATTCAGCTGTGGATGGCCCTTCTCTCGTGCCTTCTGGCTGTCAGCACTTTGCTGTACAGCACCACAGGCTATTGGAGCTGCATTTTCCTCGTGGTGCTGGATACCCACCTCCTGGAGCTTATAAAGATGCTTAGAAAGTTGCTGGTGACTAATAAATCACTCTTCATCTCTAGTCTTTATTGGTGGTGCTTGTAAAGCCTCCAGCTCTGGGTTAGGAGTGGATGCCCCTTCCTGGAAAAGGTCATGCCCTGATCAGTTCAACTTCAGTTAATAAATCATGCAAATGAGTGTGTTTCTTTTTAGAGGTTTTAGAGGATATTCTTCCTCCCCCTTGGTGCTGCACTTGAAGTTGTTAGCAGTGGTAAACAGCTAAACCCAAAGCCCTTACTGCTCCCATGAGCCATGCATTCCCTGTGGATTTGGGCTGAAGGACAGATCTGTTGGAGAGGAGGCACCAAGGTGATCAGAGGGATGGAGCAGCTCTGCTGGGAGGAAAGACTGGAGAACTGGGATTGCTCAGCCTGGAGGAGAGGAGGCTCCAGGGTGACCTGACTGGGGGCATCCAGTGCCTGAAGGAGCTGACAGGAAAAATGGAGAGAGACTATTTCCAAGGGATGGAGTGCCAGGACAAGGGGGAATGGCTTCCCACTGCCAGAGGACAGGGTTAGATGGGATATTGGGAAGGAATTCTTCCTAGGGTGGTGAGGCCCTGGCACAGGTTGTATTTGTAATTTTAGTTAATTATCTGGAAGTAAGTGGAAAAGGCTGGCAGATTTGGTGGGATGCTGTGTAAGTGAAAAAAAAGTGGAGCATTGTGGATTGTGGTCCAGTCAAATGTAAGTTCAGCATCCAGGTGCAACAAACGGTGATAATACCTGGAGATGGCACAGCCTCGGGGATTATGGAGCCTGGGAACTGAAGGGATTGCTGCTAACAGGAAGAGGCACAGTGAGAAGCAAGGGCTGGAGACCAAGGCTTGACCTGTGCAGATGAGCAGTGAGGCACTGAATTACAGACTGGGATGAGGTGGTAGAGCCATGGGAGAATTTTCCAACTCCTGACGTCTTAAATGGAAGTTACTGAGCTCCACTGGGAGTGACTGGGTGAAATCAAATGACCTGTACCACTCATGGATTCAGATCAGATGATCCAACTGTGCTTGTTGGCCGTAAATTCTCTGAAACTTGTAAGGCCACGAAGGTTGCCTGCAGAATTCCTGGTCTCTGTCCTGTGGCTTAATCCAGTCTGAACCAAAGGCAGAGTGTTTTTAGCTTGAGGACCCTGCTCATTAGACACTCCCTGAAGATGTCCCTGGCGGGGACCTCAGATGGAAGACAACCTATTTCTGTGCCGTTCCTTGCTGCTTTGTTCCTCAGCTCCTCCCTTTTGGGCTGTTTTCCTTGGGTTTGTTTGAGGGAATGGCTGATGGTGTGCGCTTCCCCCGCTCCTTTTTCCAGGCACGGGGCCCATTTTTTGTTTAATTTTCTCTGAAGATGACATGGTTCTGTAGATAATCTGTCGAGAGATGGGGTATTTCATATGTCAATAAATACATCTTTGGATGATGGATGGAAGCCTGGGGCTGGAGCTGCAGGAGTGTTAGTGGGGTAGGAGTGGAGGTGCCCTGGAATGGCTGTGTGGGAAAGCCCACATCGTCCTGCTGTTAGCACCACAGGCAGGACAGGGAAAGTGAGTTCAGTGGGTTCTTTTAAGGCCTGAGAAATAATTCCTTTAAATCTTTGGGAGCATCTTAGCAGGCGACATGCTTGTGGGAGGCTCTCGTTTACTATCTGCGAAGTCATGGATTTTATATCCATATTAGGTATAAATAGAGGTAGGCTGGCAGATAGAGGCAAGGTCACTGTGACTCCTCTGAGCACCGGATGAGCCTACGATTATTTAACTGGGGCTTCAGATTTAACTCTTGCCGTGCACTGCAGCAGCCACTGCCAAAATTAAAACCTGAATGATGCAAAGTTGGTCTAACATGGATGTCTCGGCCTGTTCAGGAAAGCTGTGGTAAGCTGAGAACTCCTGGCCACTTTCATTTCATTCCTTGTCAGCTGCAGTAATAGTCTCAAAAATCCCAATCCTGCTCCAGGGCAGGAGGAGAGGGAGGCAATCAGCAGATTTCTCAGGGTTCCACATTTCTGATGTTATGAACCAGACCACTTAAACTATGAAAATCACATTATCACTTTAAGAAGTGTATTTGGATTTGTATTTTGGAAGGTGGGAGGACTGAGAGCTTAGGACTTTAACTTGTTAACAAATGCTTCTTTTTCTTTTTTCTCAGTCACCCTAATTCTAAAAAATGCTGACACTTGCTGTAGCAGGACTTTGAAAAACTGGCACTTTAAAGCTTCTGATTTTGGATGCTTCTCTTCAAGGCCAGAGAGTTTGTGCATGAGGCTCTTCCCATGCAAGAGCAGTGCAATATTGCTCTGTGAGTCACCCCGTTTCAGGCGGGTGCTGGTTTCCTTTCAGTAATGTGCAAAATGTTCCCTGCACACATGTGGATGTTCTAAGTTTGTCCTGCTGGTTGACAGTTTGGAGGAGCTTTGGTGCCAGAACTGTCTCTGAACACACACAAGCACCTATTGTGACGAGGCCTGAGCTTGGCTGGGGCCTTCAGGCAGTGCTGCAAGAAAAATAATTAATATAATAAGAAGTTCTGAGTGATTGCAGCAGGGGGAAGTTGTGCAGCAGAGAATAAGATGGTTATCAGAGGGGATTTAACTGGTTGCAATGGAGTTGGAGGAAACTGGTTATTTTTGCAGTAGAAAGGAAAAAAAGCTCTTTGAACTCGTAGGGACGAGGGCACCTGCAAATGAAGCCCAACAGCTTCTTCCCAGCCCTCCCTGCTCAGAACTGCCCNAGGGAGGGATGGAGGGGCCTGAGTGCCTGGGAGCAGAGAGCGGTTGGGCAAGGTGGAAAATGGAGTGATTAAACACACTTGGACTTGCTCAGGGATGGGAGGGGAACGTTTTTACTGCTGCCCCAGGGCCCCAAAATGCATTGGCACGGCACTACAGAGAAACCACTAATCCCAGTGACCAAGGGGAGGGAACGGGACTTTCTCCCGCAGCCCCCCGTGGAAGGCAAGGCTGATGGGATTAGAGGAAACAGCTGGCTCGAGTCGTGCCCTGCAGGAGCTTGCATTCCCGGGGCCGGGAAGGAGAGGAGCACCCCGCTGCCTGAGTCGCATTCCAGGTCATTTGCTGAGCCCAGATGTTTTCTAATGGGCTCTCGGATAAATCCTTTTCCTTCACTACTGAGCACAGTCCCTGCCAGCCAGGTCTCTCCCCAGATCTTGCCTTTGCAGTCCAAGCCGAAGAATTAGATTCCCACCAGGATTCCCACCAGGACTCTTTCCTTTCCCCTGCCTGCACGGAGGGATTCAGCACAGAGCTCAAATCCAGTGTCCTAAACCTGCGGCCTGATGGAGGTTGCTGCTCCAAATTCCTCCCTGGCTGAACCTTCCCCTCAGCCTCTCCTCCCCTCCCTGCATGTTGTGAGTGCTCTGGGTGGATTGGTCTGAAGGAGCAGTGAGGGGCTGTTGTACCCACTGGTGTTTGTATGGATGGTGTTTGTATGGATGGATTCACCCTTGCTGGGGTGCTGGAGCTGCACACATGTGAGAGCTTGTGCTAGCAGCTTCCTGCCACCACTGTCTCCTCCCTCCAGCTACCTGAGGTGGAGATGGGAAATCATCCCTCATCGTTTTTAGTAGTTAAATCTTTGCCTCTCTCTCCTGGCATGAGTACTGCTCCGTTTACCCAGTGTGGGTATGCCCTTACACACTGCAGTTTGGGGTCCTGCTATCTTGGAGATGACTTCAGGCTTATTTAGGAACCAAAAAGTTGGAGTTTAACCCCAGCAGGTCTGGTGAGAGAATCATAGAATGGAATCACAGAATGGTTGAAGATCATCTTGTTCCAGCCCCTGCCAAGGGCAGGGATGCCACTCACACTAAATCAGGTTGCTCTAAGCCCCCTCCAACCTGACATTGATCAACCTTGATCCAGCCTCCCTCAGAAGGGAGCTGATACGGAGCTGTCTTTATTTCAGGGACCAGCAGTACAATTCTGCACCCGTTTGCAGATCAGATGCAGAGGTGAAGGGAGCTGGTCTGAGATGGGCTGGGTAGTCCATGGCAGGCCCAGGCATCAGGCTCCCAAGTCCCTCATGGGTCATGCAAGGGGCTTTATCCCCTGAGAGCACTTCCTTGGACCCTGTGTGGTTTATCTCAGGGACAGGGAACAAAACTCCAGTGGGGGAAGAGATGGAATTCAGGCCCAGCTGTGGGATATGTGCAGGGCCATTCTCCCCACACTGCTCCCTGCAGCCCTTCGTGGTCACACACACACACACATTCTCCCCACTCATTTCCCACCCACTTTTCCCCCCATGTCTTTTCTAGCATCCCACTGTGGGCAGGCAGGGAGCCTTGGACTCTGCACTGACACAAATAAAAGAAATAGTTTTATTTTTAACTTAGAAATACACCCTTTTAATTCTCACGCCCACAGTGCCAGGTCCTGTCCTGACAAGCGGGGAGCCCCTGGCACTGTGGGTGTTTGTCAGCAGCCCAAAACAGCAATAGCGGACGAGGGAGGAACATCCTGGGTTTCTGCTGTGTCCCAGTGTGATCTTGGTGATCCAGCAACAGGGAAAGGGCTGAGGGGGGAGGCATGGGGGAGTGTGGATGTTTTGGGCAAGGCTGTGTGTACCTGTGGAAAAACAGGATGGAATGGGCTGTCGTTGAGGTGAGAGTGAGGAGTTGTGTCTCACTCCACATTGCACCACGCCATGTGGAAACATCACTGTGCTGTGGCACGGCTGGTTTAGGGGCAGGCAGCAAACTCCCCCGAGCCTGTGGGGAGTGGGAGCTGGTAAATAACAGGGTGATGTGTGCAGCAAGAGCCTAAAGCTGCTGCTGAAGGCAGAGCCCCCAGCTAGGGAAGAGGGGCTGGCCGGTGAGGTCGGCTCCTTTCCGGCTGGCACTGCCTCCCTGCTCTCCCTCCCTGCGGAGCGGCTGCCTCTGCTCTGTGCCTGAGTCTGTCCAAATGACATCTGCAGGCATGGGGTCATCACTCCTTGTTCTGGCTGTGATATCACATTGCCAAGGAGAAGGGGAAAAGTCTTGGCCCAGGGCTTTGACAGCCTTTCAGCAGCTTCTTTCATCTCCCAGCCAACGCGCTCTGTCCTGCAGCACCTCTGCCTGTTCCTCCTGACGCCAGAAAACCTGAACCCTGCTCCTCCTGCCTCCCCACCCCCAGATTCACAGATTGCCGCTTCCCTTTCATGCTGTTTACAGAACTGGAACAGGGATGAATAATAGGAAGCAGTGAATGAACTGCACACTGGCTCACAGCTCCTTGCAGAGCACTCACACCCCAGAGCTGAGGATCCCACAAATCCCATCCAAACACTGAACCATGGGCCTGAAACACTTGGGTGAATTTCACCTTAATGCCCATGGTCTGTTGCTTTGCAGCTGGTTGCATCTACATCTTATTTTTCCTCTTGAGAACTTGCTTCAAAGTCTCATGTCTCATTTCACTCATATTATTCAGAATAAAGGAGCCTCCTGGGCAGGAGTTTACTGCTGGTCATGCTGGCCATGGGGAGCAGGCAGAGAACTGGTCAAAGGCCCAGGTTTACAGTGGGTGAAAATGCTGGGAAACCAGATTTTGGGCTCCTGCTGGGGTGTGTGGTCATGGCCAGAGGCTGTTCCTCTGTTGTTGGTCCTCTTCATGCTGAGCAGTGCAGTACAGTACAGTTCAGGGCCGGGTAGGTTGCATTCAGCAGGTTAAGAGAGTGATGCTGAAGGCAGCTTTTTGCCACCCTGTTTACAAATCCTATTATCCTGGAGCTGGAAGGAACCGAGCAGCAGGAAACCATTCCTTCACTGGCAGCCTGCAGCCTCCTCCAGCAAACACCCAGCCCCAAAGCCTCTCCCCACAGCTGCTGCCAGGGCACTACCAACACTTCTCTCAGCACAGCTGTTGCTTCTTGCCATCTCCCCTTCCTGCTTCTCTGATCTCTATGCAAATCCTCACACCAGCAGCAGCCAGCAAAACCCAGCCAAGCCTAGCAGGTATCTTTTGATTTGGGTAGTGTTTAATGTGGGGGGCTCTTTAGCTTAATTGTGCCTTAACAGGAACAAAGCCCTTCGGCCTCCAGCAATTATCTTACCTGAGAGATAGCCATGAATGGGGCTTCAGTAGCATGGGGTTTGGCTGTTAGCCATGAATGGGGCTTCACTAGCATGGGGTTTGGCTGTTAGTTTTTTAATGGGAAAGGGAAAGAGGGAAAGAAAAGAGAAAGAGAAATAAGAGAAAAAGAGGAGAAAACGGAAGGGAAAAGAAAGGAAAAGCAAAAGACAAAACCGTCGTTTCAAGTGCTGGAGAACTTCCCCAAAGTCTTCGTTGCAGCCAGGACTCTGCCCCAAGCACTCTCTATCACGAATTATGTTTAAATAAGAGTTATTGGCGTTCAGTGAGCCCAATCCAGACTGTTTATGCCACTGTAGGAGCAAGTGCTGGGATATTCCCTCAGGCTCTCCTGGCCGAAGTCCCCTCGTTTTGTGTCCGGGCGTTTCCAGCGGGCTTTCCCCCTTAGCTCTAACACTTGCTGGGGGTTTCACTGCCCAGGTCGGTGGGGGAGCTCCGTGCCCGGGGTGTTGGGGCTCGGGCTCTCGACTCCGAGCCGGGCGGCCGCGGGGGCTGCTCGGGGCTCTCGGTGCGCCCGGNGGCCCCGGACCCCATGGGATGCGCCCGCCGTCGCCTGGCTGGTGAGTAGCCCTTGGCTTTGTGTGCCCCCCACCCCCGCCCCGAACCTGCTGCTTTTCCCCGCACCAGATTTTCCGCCTCTTTTCCTCTCGCTTCTCGTTTCCTCCCCGCCGGTGATGGATTGCCGGGAGGATGAGGATGTTGCCACGGGCAGAAATCGGTTGCAGATGAGGCGGACTTGGGGGGATCTGCTCTGCAATCGTTAAACTATTTCCACCGCCGCTTTAGCTCGAATAGAATAAAAGCCTGGGAGCCGGAGAGCCGCGCTGTGTCGGTCGCACATCTGTGGTACAGAGTCCTTCCCTTCTTCCCATCCCTGTCGGGGTTTGAAACAAAAGTGCCGAGGGAAGAACGGCAACGCTCAGTATCGATTAACCACACCACCGGCGGACGTGGGGTAGCTCAACGATCATAAAAGAAAGAAGTTTTCCCGATGGCAAGGCAGTAAACTTTTGTTCCTTGAAAAGTTCATCCCGGGGATTATTTACATCCTTGTATCGTGGAAATACTTTAGGCACTTACCGTAAAGCTTATATCCAATATATCCCTACTTGTTTTTTGAACCCCAACGTAGCATTTCAATTTGTCTCAGTATTTGCAGCATTTTTTATTTGTTCTATACAATAATCTCTGCATTTTAAGATCAATGGGGATTTCTCTTTTTCTCTGGGACGTGTTTTGGGAACAGAATATGCTTTAGCTCACTCTCAGGCTGCATTCAAGTTGATCTGGGCAATTCCTTATCGCCTACTAACATTTCTCTTACGAGGGCACCAGCAAGTTCTGCTCCAATCCACAATCTAACTTTTACATATAAGATTAATCCCATCGAATTAAAAATTCAGCCTGTGTGAAGTGTTTGTGGATTTAGGACACTGTAGCTTTTCCATGTGGGTTTTTTGGTGAAAAATCTGCACCCTGCTGAAACAAGTGGGAAAGATCCTAGTGATATGGAGAGACCCAGATTTTCCCTTGTATTTTTAGCTGAAGAATTCAGTGTCCTCTTTGCAATGTCCAACCAACCAAACATCAGCTGCACACCCTGGGCACTTCTGCCTTTTGAAGGCAGTCTCCCATCTCGTAAAAGGCTGCTCGCCTCAAATTTGCAAACCACAGGATGGGAAATGGAATTTGCCTTCAGTATAAAAATCCCAAGTGTTTGCAAACAGCCCTGAGAAGAATCCGGGCTCTTGGCGTGACCTCTCTGCGCTGAATTCCAGCTTGGGGAGTTTGCGGTCTCACAAAAAGGGCAAACGAGCAAAGTCTTCTCAGTGCCCGGTCGCCTTTCCAGAGCGAGGGAAACAGTCGAGCTGGAGGGAATTTTGGGTGCTCTGGAGGTGCAGGATTGGGCCCTGAGCCAAAACGCTTTTCAAGGAGCCTTGAAGACCTGCCCGTGTTGGAGCAGCTTTGCTCGCGGCGTGTGCTGGCATTGCCGAGGGTGGATTAAGCTGGTGCAGCCATGGGAAACCTGCCCAAGGAGCAGAGGAAACTCCCGGGCAGTTATTCCTGCCCAGACTCTGTGCTGTTCCCATTAAAGCTTTAGCAGTACCTCTGCCAGATACCATATCCGACCACGGGGCAGGCAGAGCTGGGTTCTTGCTCTGTCCTCAGGCCTTGCTCCTGCTCTTTTTGTTTTGAAGTCTGCTGGAAGCAAACACCCTCCTCTGTAGTCGCCCGGGCTCCGAGATCCCCCGTGACAAAGCAAGGAGCAGAGTGACGGGGGTCCAGCACGGCTGAGGGCAAAGAAACTTCACATTCGCTCAAATCAGACTCTTAAAAACCTGAACAGCTGATAAAATTGTCCTTCTGGGGGAGTTCCGGAGTGGGACCGAGGGGTGGTCTGTCCTCTGCTAGCCCTGGTGAGGCTGTGCTTGCTGCTCCCCAGACCTTTGTTTCTTGTGCAGTGCTGTTTGGGGAGGGAGGGACGTGGGGTGGTGGGGCCAGGGCTTTTCTGGACGTAAATTAGCACCAAGGGTGGGAACGGAACAACCCAGCACCCATCCCAGCAGTGTGGAGCTGGGCTGGGCTGCTGCCCCCATTCCAGCCAAAATCGCAGCCCTGCGGAGCTGAGCTTTGGAAATGGCGTCAGGATGGGGCCCTTGCTTGGGTCACTCTCAGATGTGCTTTAAAGCTCCTTCTTCTCTGACACAGAGCTCTGGCTACCTGTCCAGGCACGGAAAGGAGTGCTCTTCGGGTCACAGTGTGATTTCTTTGTGGTTACTGGGCCCAATCCTGCAGTTTTAGGAGAAACTGTCTAAATGTCAAGTGTGAAATCAGCCCTGGTAGTGACTGAAAATACCAGCTGGGCCGTGAGCTGTTACATTACCCCCAAACCCCTCTGGCCCTGCACTTCCATGTGTTTTTCTGCTTTGGTCAGTGCCATGAATAAATAACACAGACATTGGGTTTATGCCATCAAAACTTAGGAGGCTGGTGTGGTGTAAAGCAGAGACTAAAGGAGGACAAAACCTCATCAAGTCACTGAAATTCTGCTGCTGTGACCAAGATATGGCCTAAACGAGTATAAAGGGAGAGGGAGATGGCAGGGAGGATCTCGAAAGATCCACAGCTCCATCCACAAGCTCTTTTCTCCTTCCCTCTTTCCCCTTCTTGCTCCAGCAGCTGGGAACCTGATCCTGCAGACGCAACCCCGCTGCGTTGGGTTTTTATGCAAGTTTGGTAATGAATGACCGAGCCAGGCGAAAGCCAGCGTGGTTGGCATCTGAGACAGCTCCCCTCGCTGCCTGCAGGAATTAAAAAAAATCATCATCCTGGTGGCCACTCTGCACTGGAACTGGTTTTATCTGGTTCCAGTTAGGCTTGTTTTGAGTAAGACGAGTGGTGCCAGATTCTGATCTCATTTGCACCAGTGGAGTCATTTGGAGGAGCCGGTCCCAGTTTACCTCACTCTAAGTGAAAGCAGAACGGGCCCTGCTGGGAGAAGCGCTCCCGGGGCAGCCTGCAAATCCAACCTGGGGAAAAACCGGCGGCTCCAGCACCCTCCCCGTAGGCTCCGGGGCTTTCACTGCCCACTCGTGAAAGCTCAACAAGGAGGGGAGAGGTTGTGGCTTCAGCCGCACAGGGAATCGGAGTGACTGAGCTCCAGGTGCTCTGGGGAGGTGCTGCGGGCGAGGGATGACAGTCAGGCTCCCCACAGGGGTGCTGCTCTCAAGGAGGAGATATTCCCTTTCCATGCTGGGTGGGAAACTGCTGCTTGCAGGGGTCAGGAACAGCACTGGAGAGAGCAGCAAAATCCCTGTTCTCCATAGGATTTTCAAAGGGGTTATTGGACACCCATCGCCCTCCTGCACGTCCAGATGCCCTCGGCCCCAGGCTGGCTCTCCCGGCTCTGCGGCTGTGCGGGAAACACCAGCTCCAGGGAGCAGCAGGAGGCAGCCGGGCCCCGCTCAGGCCCGGGCATGCGAGCGAGGCCTCCGGCTGGAACGCTGCTCCCAGCTGTGCTGGGAAGGGCCTGGTTCTCAGATCAGCTGCACCCAGCTCCAACCCAGTGCTGGGAATGCTCCAGCCACGGCTTCAGATGGGTCCTGACCCGTGGAGGGGCTCGGGCAGGTTCTGCACCCCCTCCCTCTGTCCAGTGTGCTGAGGCTCCCCAATCCCACTGCTCCCCAGAACTGCCGCTGCTGGAGGCTGGTCCCAGGCTTGTTTTCCATGTCCCCACACAGCTTTTCTGGTCCCAGGCTTGTTTTCCAGGTCCCCACACGGCTTTTCTGGTCCCAGACTTCTTTTTCAGGTCCCCACACAGCTTTTCTGGTCCCAGGCTTGTTTTCCATGTCCCCACACAGCTGATCCTTGCTCCCATCCCAGTGGACCTGCTGCTCTCGGGGGCTGCAGAGCCCCACGTGCTTGTAGAAGAGGGGCAGTGGAGGTGTGGGGCCAGGATATGCTCCTGAGCTTTAGGCTGATGAATTTTCCTGACCGTGATCGTTCTTAATGCTGAAGAAATTGAGAAATTGAAATAAATTACCAGAAACTGTTTATATGACTCCTGCCTCTTCCACAGGCCATTAGTGTGTTCCATTTCCAGCAGAGCTCCTTCAGGACCCCATCTCAAGCCTATCTAAGTCCAGAGGTAGCTTTCCAATGACTTTTGTAGGTAAAGGAGCTTTGATTTTTTTTTTTCCAGCTGCAAAAAATGAGTTTCCCAAGTGCTCAGTGCATGGCCGAGAAGCCAGATTAAAACTCCCAGTGTACCAACATCTTTTGTCATTCTGGCCAATGTGGGCAGGGCAGAGGGCTTAAAAAAACCTGCAGTCCTTTTCTTTATTTCTGCTTTATTTCTGTGACTCGCCCAACCATGCTTGAGTGAAAATTAATATGTTACAGAAAGGGAAGCTTTAACATCTGCTTCTGAAAGGAGCAGACACAGCCAGGTCCACAGTGAGAAACGACACAGCTTTTGCTCCACTATCAAAAAGCTCTTAGGATGGATTCTTGTGGTTGTTAAATATCAAATGTCTTCCTGTGGTAGTTCCCTGTTTATTTTTTTGTAATTTCTTCCCAGATTTTGCAGCTCAGCAAAGCAAGACTGGAGCTGTGAGTTCGGGAGAAATTTCTGTGCTCAGTTAAGGACACTCTTGTGTCCTACTGTCCTGAAGAATTATCTCCAGACATTCTCTGTGCAGAGTTCTCTTCCTTCTCCCCTGCCCATATTGTACCTTAATCAGATCCTTTTGGGCTGTTACAGTCACTACAGTAAGAGTCCCCAAAAATGTAAAGTTTTAGCTAAATGCAAATTTCAAAAAGGGGGAAGTATTTAATAAGAACAGGAATTGAATAACATCTGTTGTTTTGATAGATGTTTTTCAATACACAGTGACTTTACAGTTTTTTGCAGTTGAGATTTAAGCTTTTCCTGCTAATAATACTGGCTTATAAGTTGTTTTGGTCCATGTAAGCAAATATTACTTGAGTTGAGTTTCCTAAGAGCCAATCCCCAGAGGTATTCAGAAGTTACCGACCTAATCCTTTGCCTGAGGAGAGCCATGCCCTGGATATTTCTGGGATGTTTCTTTCCCAGTTGCTTTCTGGGATGTTTCTTTCCAGTTGCCACCAAGCAGACATTTCATTCTGGCTTTGCGTCCTTTTAGGTGCCAAAATAATGATTTTCCTTTCAGCATTTCCTGCGGCGAGATCCCTCCTGGCCACCTGCACAGGCAGGAGCGATCCCACCCGGGTCCTTGGAGAGCTTTCCCCCGCCCTGCAGCGCCGTGTCCTGGTGTGACTCCCCCACACGCTGTCCCAGCCCGGCTCCCACCTGCCCTGCGCCTTCCCCCAGCACCTTCCCATCAGGAATGTGGGGCGAGGGCTGCTGGCAGCCAGCCCTCCCTCCTGCCTCGGGCAGCCTTCCCTCCGAGGGAGCCTGGCGCTCCAAACACCTCCTTGTGCTTCCCACCCTCCCTGCACCCATCAGCTCACTCGGTGCTCCCCCTTCCCTGCTCTCGCACCAGGGAAACTGAGGCACAGAGCGTCCTTGGGGCCTCCTCTGCTCCGTGTGGCAGCTCAGCCAACAGCACAAGCAGCCAGTGGCACCCAAACTGCTGTGAGTCTGTCTGACACCAGCCCGGGCTCACTCTTGGCCGTGAGGGCAGAGCCCAGCTGGGTGGGAGCTGCCTCTGGCAGGAAGGACAGCCCTGTGTCCAGGGAGGCAGGACAGGGACGTGGGGAGCCCAGCTCTGACCCGAGCCAGGAGCTGAAACCTTCACCATGTCCATCCCTGCTGAGATCTCGTGTGTCACCAAAGGACCTGGTCAGGCACTGAGGTGCTCTCTTTTCCTAAGCTGCAGCGTGGAGGGGACCCTGTTTCTGTGCTGTGCTCACAGGCTGGGAGCCTTGGCCAGGTGATATTTGTAAAACTTTGGGGGTTCTTGTCTCTCAGAGCCTAGGCTGCCTCGTGTGTGGCCGTGAGCACAATCTACCTGTGTTTGTGCTTCTCTGTATTTGGCAGAATTGCAAGATCCTGGATAAGAAAAACACCTATAAACACATTAAACATCTCGTGAAACGTTCCCCATGTCCACCTGCAAGCTTGTCTTGTGTTATGGTGTAAACTTCCCACTGGAAAAAGAGGGTAAAACTGATTAGATCTGTTTTATTTTCCTCCAGAAGTGTTTGGTTTCCAAAAGTCTGGGAACAGCTGTGGGCTGGATGGTGGGAACGTGGCCTCCGAGGTAATTCCAGTTATTGTCCTCCGGCCGATGTAACGATGTGGATTTTCCCAGCTGCTTCCAGGCGCTGGTGTTATCCCGCTGGAGGGACTCCTGAGAGTGCTGGGGTTGCTGGGACGGGAGAGGGAGCTCCTCTAGGTGACACAAAACATCTGAGGTGGTACGAGAGGATTTGCCAAGTGCGAAGCTGAGCTGTCGGCAGAACTCCCGGGTCTCGCAGGGGTGCTGGGATGGTACCCTGAGACACCTCAGCTCCTCGGGGACGGGGAAGGGCTGGAAAAGGGCTCCGGAGCCGCTCACTACGGGGCTGCAGCTGTGCCTGCGCCGAGAAGTTGTTTGTGTCGGGAGCCGGGATGTGCCAGCTCCGGGGGCTGAGTCATTTATTTCCCGAACGCTGCCGGAGGGATGCCGAGGGAGCTGCCATGCGGCTCCCTGCAGTGGGAGCGGGGGGAGACCCTCACGGGCCGGTGGCTCTGCCGGAACTGAGCTGAACTTTCTGCTTGAAGAGCTTTGACTAGCGGGGAAAAAAATGTGCCTCGGTGCGGGCAAGAGAAAGAAGCCCCTGTGTGCCGGGAAGTGGCTGCTCCCGCCGGGTCAGCCGGGGAACACACTTGTTCCTTTCGGCTGCAACGTGTAATTTAGCTTGTCACGGAGGAATGTGCTCAATGCCTTTATTTAATCGGGAGTTTGCAAACCTGCTCGGGTGCCTTGTCTTCCTTTTTCCCTTCCCTTCCCAGCCGGGGGGGAGAAGGAACACGGTGCTTTTGCCTCCGTCCCTGTGGCTGCTGTCAGATGAATGGTGCTTGGTGGCAGCTCTGTTAGCATGACTGGTTTGAGCTACGGACACGCTGCTCCCAGCCCCGGCTCCCTCCCAAACTCAGCTGCATCAGATATTTTCCTAGGCACTGGCAGAAACCTTGTTACTTACTAGAAAAGTAGCCCTGCGGGTTCCAGGACATTCCTGGGAGAAGGCAAACACCATGTGCTGTGGATGTGGTGTCTCCAGGGCTGCAGGTCAGTGGGGGATAGCAGTGCTGGGCACCGGGGTGCCCTGAGGAATGGGGGAGACTTGGAATTGCTCCAGCTGCTGCAAAGGGGTGCCTGGTTCCCTTGCTGGGGTACCCAATTCCGCACTCTTCCACCACCCCCCTGCACATGGGACCCAACACATCCCTGCTCAGGAAAGGAGAAGGCTTCAGCATGTGTTTAAGTGCTTTCCTGAATCCAGGCCAGGTCCTGTGCTTCAGCAGAGCACAGCCCCACACATCTTCCTCACAGGAGCCCAGATGCTGGGAGAGGATCCCTTGTGCCTCTGGCAATGGGTCTGCTCTGAGCTGCAGAAACAGCTCCATCGAGCACCTCTCTCCAGGAGCAAAGATCCCAGGCAGCAGCACTGTCAGCACAGACAGGAATGTTTTCCTCTTTGCAGCTGGGTAGAGATGGACAGAAACCTGGAAAGAAACCCCACCTTTCTTAGAAAAGAAGGAAATTGCTCTCTAATGGGGCATGTGGAAGTGAACTTGTGTGCTGACTCCAGAGGAATTTGGGCTATTCCCCAGGGGTTGTGATTGCTGTTTGGGTCACATCTCAGCTCTGATCTCGGACTTGCCTTTGGAGCAGGATTCCTCAGCACAGAGCTGCCGGCATTTGAGGAATGAGTGATGCTTGTTTCAGAAAGCAAACCAAGTGTGTGTGTGTGTCTGTGTGTGCAACTTAGCTGTGTTCTTCCATCAGAAATTGCAGAATTCCCCACTGAAATGGAAAAAAACTCAGGCAGAAGAGTCCTCCTCAGGACAGATGTATTTAACCCCACAACTCTCATTAGTGGCAGTGCCAGCTCAGGGTTTTAACCCTCTGCTTGTCTCCAGCCAACACCTGCAAAGCTCCTTGGTGCAGGTATTCCCACCAGGGACCCATGGGATTCACATCCCACATGTGCTGGGAGGGTTACGAAGCCAGGGCTTTGCAGGTGTTGCTGCATTATATCGCTGTCGTTGTTGTATCACCAGGAAATGAGGAAATGTAGCACAGACCCCACAAGATTCCTCCAGAGATCCCATGGATGAGGATGCTCTTTTCTGGGTGCCGTGGGATGGAAGGCAGGCAAGAATCTTTCTCGTCTGTCTTTTGATTCATGGCCAGGAGGCTGGGCTCAGTGGAGGGATAATAGGGCAAAATCCCATAATGACCTTAAAATCCCTGAGTGCTTAGGAGGGTGTCTCAATCGTTTAGATAAGTCTGGTGGTCCTGCAACCCAGGGGCTGTGGATGAGGGCTCTGGAGGAACAGGGCACTTTTCCTCTCCTTCCCAGCAAGTGTTAGAGGGCTGGGCCCAGGAGCCACGGGAATCAACAGAGTCTTTCCAGTGTGGGCTTTGGATCGTCATCTGGATAAATAAATAGAAGGAAATAACAAACAACATGGTTCTAACAAATATTTTAAGAAGTATAAATGCCTTTCACCGTGACTCCATCCAAACCCCACACAGGAAAAAATTTCCCTCTTTCTGTGATGCTTTTCCATCTGCCTTTCCCCAGCGATTGGGAGTGTTAATTCAGGCACCTTGGCTGGAGAGCAGAGCAAGGAAGCCTCGTGGGGATTTCTCTGGGGGTGGGGAGCGACCTCCAAGCCACCCACCTTTGTGAGCGCGGTTTGTCCTAGTGACGAGGCCCCCCCCGCCTTGTCTGCAGCCGCGGTTCCCATCCTCGGAATCACCCTTTGGAGGATTCGAGTGGCTCCGAGCAAATAAACGTTGTATTGTTCCTTTCTGCGGGTTTCCAGGCTCGGGGCTGAGGTTTCCACGTGCCCTGCGTGCTGCTGCCTTGCAGCGACACCTGCTGCGCGCTCCCAGCAGGAGACGGCTTCTCCTTCCCCTGTGCCCGGCCAGGCTGGCGGCAAGGCCAGCTTTGCCTTTCAAGTGGGAGAAGAGGAAGCGGGGAAGCTTGTTCCTTCCCCAAATAATAATATTTCTGTCGTGTGGGACTTCTCCAGCCTGGCTCGGCCCGTGGCGGTGACACTTTTGGTTTGCCAACTTCTGCCAGCCCTGCTTCGGGTGGGAAATGAGGAAAAGCCTGCTGTTGTTCCAGGCACAGGGCTTGGGAGAGGTAATTCAGGTATCTGACTGTCCCAGAGCTTGTTCTGAAGAGGGTAGAGACAGAGTAGCACACTCTACTCTACAGAGTAGCCCAGAGTAGAACACTCCCCGGGCAGTGTTCTGGGAGCTGTCCTGGCCTCGGCAGTGGCTGTGGAGGGAGATGTGGGGATGGACCTGGGCTTGTAACAACCAAGAACTCCCACGGGGTTGGAGAAATGGGCTGCTCTGCCATTTTGCTGCTAAAGCTCTGCTCTCCGTGTCCAGGTGTAGGATTTTGGCAGAGCTGGCCATGATGTTACGTTTCGTGGTGGGGGCCCTGTTGCCAGCGCTGCTCCTGGCCGCTCCACCGCCCATAAACAAGCTCGCCCTCTTCCCGGACAAGAGCGCCTGGTGCGAGGCCAAGAACATCACCCAGATCGTGGGGCACAGCGGCTGCGAGTCCAAATCCATCCAGAACAGGTATGGATCCACCCTCAGCCCAGGGCTGGAGGCAGCTGGTGGCACTGGAATGGCTCTGGTGACTGTCACTCGCACAAGAAGCCAGGCACAGTGTCCTGCCTCTGTCTGTCTCAGTGGAAGGTCAAATCTCTTCTGCCTTTGCTTGGAAGAGCAGCACCTCCTCTGAGTCCTCACCCCTCCTGTTGTCTTTGCAGGGCCTGTCTGGGACAGTGTTTCAGCTACAGTGTCCCCAACACCTTCCCCCAGTCCACAGAGTCCCTGGTTCACTGCGACTCCTGCATGCCAGCTCAGTCCATGTGGGAAATCGTGAGTATCCTGCTCTGCCCCATGGGGCCTCAGCTCTGCTCTGACACCACTTCAGGGCCAATCCTTCTCCTTCCCTGGGGGTTTCCCACTCGTAGTTTCCTTCCAGAGCATCTCTCAGGTGATTGTACTGTGTCTGGAGGTGCCTGGGTGGAAGGAGCTGCTGGAAGCTCTGCTGAACGATCCCTTATCCCTTTGTTTGCAGAACCATCCCATCCCATTCCCTGCATTATTTATCCCTGTGCTCATCTACATGCCTGCTCTCTCCACTGCCCCCTGTGTCTCCTGCTCCCCCTTGGGAGATTAAGCTGTGTTGTCCAGAAGTGCTTCCCACAGCCAGTCATCCTTAGACCTCACAGTTCCATGTCATCTCTGATCCTGGCAGAGCCATAATCCCATGGCCAAGAGAAGCTCAGAGCCCAGGGAACCAGCTCAGCTCTCTGCCTCGCTTCAGCTCACATTAGATGAGAGGGTTTAGTCCAAACTCCCTGAGCTGCTCGGCATCATGTCTTGTGGGTGGCCTTTTCTGTCACACTGATATTCCAGGGCTGGCAGTGCCTGGGAGCTGTGTCCTGCTGGAGTCGGTGCTGAAAGGAGGTGGGGCTGAGGTGGGGGTTGGTCTCTTCTGCCATGTCTCAAGTGAAAGGAGGAGAGGAAATGGCCTCAAGTTGCTCCAAGGGAGGTTTAGATTAGATATAAGGAAAAAAAAATCACTGAAAGGGTGGTCAGGCTTTGAAAAAAGTTCCCCAAGGAGGTGGTGAAGTCTCTGTCCCTGGAGATATCCAAGGAACTACTGGATGTGGCACTCAGGGCTCTGGGCTGGATGACAAAGTGGGAGTGGGCCACAGGTTGGATTTCATGGTTTTGGAGGTCTTTTCCAACCTTAATGATTCAGTGATTCATGGTTTAGATGTGACTGTGGTGATGCTGGGTCGATGACCTTGAAGGTCTCTTCTGCCTTGATGATTCTGTGATTTTCCCTGAGTGTCTGGAACCAGACATTCCCAGAGAACTCCCACCTTGCAGACTGACCGGGGGTTTGTTTCTATGGAAAGAAACCCATCACGTCTGCCTTAAAACAGCCCAAATCTGCTGGGCCAGGGCAGGTCAGACCTCCCAGCACGGGAGGCTGAGCACTGACCCGCTGTGTCCTTGTCCTGCTGCCCAGGTGACGCTGGACTGCCCAGGCAACGAGGAGATCCCCAGGGTGGACAAGCTGGTGGAGAAGATCCTGCACTGCAGCTGCCAGGCCTGCGGGAAGGAGCCGAGCCACGAGGGAGCCCTGTTCAACGTGTACCTGAACGCCGAGGAGAACATGCCCCACGAGGGGCCCGGGCCCCACCACTACCCCCACCACCAGCAGGAGCTGGAGGAGCCGCCGGCCTCCAGCCGCTACCACCACGAGGAGGAGGGCGAGGAGTGACCCCGCCCGTGCGGACTGTCCTGGCAGGGCCGTGCGAGGGCCGGGGCCGGGCTTGGGGGAGGGAGGGGGGTGCTTTCCTGTCAAATCGCTGCCCTCGCTTCTCCCCCCGGGACGTTCCGAGGCGCGGGCAGGGCTGAGGCTGGAGCTGCAGGGTGAGACACGAGGGCTCGGCGTTTCCTGATGCAAAACTACTTGCACATAATGATAATAATATATTGAGAGGAGTGGCACGAGGGGCTCTGGCTGGGAGCAGGGGCTGGGCCGGGCTCCCGGGGCTCTCTGCAGGCTCCCGGCCTTGGGGAGAGCCCTCTGAGTCCTGATGGGTTTTCCTCATGCCCAGAGTGGAGGAAGAAGGGGAGCAGCCTCTCCACAGTCCCATGAGGGATCCACATCTCTCCTGGGCTGGTGGGATCAGCAGCATCCCTTCTGCCTCCTCTCTCCCTGCCTGCCCACGAGGCCTCAGCGTGGACACGCTCCTGGCACTCGCTGGATCTTAGTCCAACCCCAACCCTTGGTATCAGGTGACTCCTGGGGAGGGCTTTTCCCCAGGATGTGCCTCCAGGGCTGTGTGTGAGGTGATGGAACCTGGTGGTGACAGCCCTTGCCTTGCTGTCCCCAAGGCCATCGTGTTGCTCCCTGGGGACGAGGGATTTGGATCGGGAGCACTGGGGCTTCACGTTTTAGGGCTGCAGGGGAAGGCCAAGAGCTGGGGGCTCCGGGAGAGGTTCCAGCCCCTGTCCCCCCTCTCCCTGCTGCACTTTCATGGTGGTGGAGCGAGAAGGGGGCCGAGGGCTGGAACGTCCCTGTGCAGGGAGTGCTCAGGCAGGGCCGGGGATCGGGGTGGGCACGGCCTCTGCTGCCCCTCTCTCTCTGTTGTATAAAGCTGATTCCTTGGCGTTGTCCTGACAAGAGCTTCCAGAGCTTGTAATCGATGTCTCCCCCTCCTTTTGACAAGTTTTGGGTTTGTTTTTTTTTTTTCTTAAATAAATTAGTTCTGACTTCCACTGCTCAGTGCTCTGATGCCTGTCTGGTTTTTGGCAGTGCTGACACCAGGACACCAGCCAGGACAGGCAGCGGTGCCGGAGGGTCCCGGGCAGGAGAGAGCCGTGGTTCCCGCAGCTTTCTGCTGCTTTCCATCTGGGAAAAGGAGAGAGAGCTGCTGGAAGGAAAACGGAGCCCAGATATTGAGCGTGTGGGCTGCATGTGGCCCGGGGAGCGCGCACGGGGAGCCTGCGCGGCAGCTGTGGCCGGGCGGGGTGGGTCCCACTTGTGTGGGACTCGTGTGGGATCCGTGGGATCACGCGACCTTCCCCAGCGCTGCTGCCACTAGGTGACAGTCTTGGTCCGGCGTGTTCCCTGGCGTCCAGATGCTCACGGCCCCCGGGAAGGCTTCGGAAGGCGAGGACAGGACTGGACATCCCTTGTGGGGAGGAGGGACTGAGCACCTTGGCTGAAGCCAGCGGGCTCTTCCCGAGGGTGTTTGGATCAGGCATTCCCTGGGCAGGGCGGTGCGTGCCCTTGCAAACCTCTGGTCCCACTGATGCCCAGATCAGTGTGGATGTGCCCTCAGAAATGATCAGTGATGCTCCTCGGTCTGAGCTGGACCCTGGGGAAGGTCCCTCAGCTCCTGGAGGGGCTGGAGGCTGTGCTGGGCCAGCAGCCAGCTCTCACTGCCCCCTTCTTGAGGGCAGCTCTTGTGACCCACACCCCTCCTTGAGGTCAGCTCTCATTGCCCCCTCCTTGAGGCTCTGGGGGCTCTGCACAGGTTGGGAGTGCAGATCTCCACTTTGGGAGGTGGGACAGGGTTTGCATTAAGGCAGGAACTGCCACAGCGGAGGGGATGGGCTGAACAGGGAGGGCCTGGCAGGGCTAGAGGTGCTCTGGGTGTTACCAGGATGTTTTCAGGCTGTGAAGTGCCTTCCCAAGGAAGGGAGTTTTGCCTGACAGCCCACAGGAAAGGTGGAGAAGCCCATGGTGGTCACTGAGAACCATCACAGGGCCTTTTTATGGGTGTACAGTGGAAACAGGCTGGATTTAGGCGGCTGTTCCTGTAAACTCCAGGAGCTGCAGTTCAAGGTGTTTGGTCTCCACCTCCATTCCTCATTCACCTCTCTCCTTCCATTCTCCACACAACCTGAGCTCCAGCAGAGGCAGGCACTGGAGGGCTGGTGTGCAGATGAAACCATAAATTGAGGTAGTTTCCATGGCTCTGCCCAAATTCAAACCCAAGGAGCCATCCCAGTTAAAGCCTGGAAGAACATCCTGAGAGTGCATTGCCCTATTGGACGTTGCTGTGTTAAGCCCTGGACTGCCTGGATGTCCTCACCGAGGTCTCTCAGCTCCCAGTTTGACTCTCTCTCTCTCACCCTTTATTTTTTTTTGCCATGTTGACACTTGGGTGGCTGTTGACAACCTGGTTTTACTTTCCCTGCTGGTGGTACGGGAGAGCAGCTCTGGTGGAGTCCATAATCCCTGCAGATGTGGCCAGAAATGCAGTGCAGGGAGACAGCACAGGCAGACCAGGACAGCTGCTGGCACGGAGCTTCTGCAGGGACAATGGTGGGATAATGGGATTTGGACCTCAGTTTAAGGCAAGTTTTTTTAAACACATTTAGCTTTGATCAGTTCAGATCCACTTCCCCAGCAAACACACCCAAACCAAGGGTACAAAACCTCCCACGTGTGGAGGACATGCTGTGGGTGTTGGCAAGAGGCTGCCCAGAGAAGCTGTGGCTGCCCCTGGATCCCTGGCAGTGTCCAAGGCCAGGCTGGACGGGGTTTGGAGCAACCTGGGGCAGGGGAAGGTGTCCCTGCCCATGGCAGGAGTTGGGAAAGGGATGGGCTTTAAAGTTCCTCCCAACCCAAACCATTCCAGGATTCCATGATTCTGATCTAGTCTCCTTCTCAGAAGCAAAAGCTCTGGAGCCAAACTGGGATGTTCCTAAGGCTGGGATGCAGCAGGGCTGAGAAGGAAGCCTGGCTTCACACTATGGCATCACTTCCTCGCTGAGCCTTACTGTGGATCCAGCTGGGATAAATCTGTGCTGCTGCCTTCACTTATCCTGGCTGGGGAGTCTGCTCAGGGTGGGCTCGGGGTGGGGTTTCTCTCTGCTCCCAGCACAGATGGGCTGGGGAAGTGAGGGTTTCCTGGGGCAAACGCTTTTCTAAGGAAACCTCCCGCTGCGATCAGAGCTCGGTGTGCGTGCGCTGCCCCGGGACTCCTGCCAGCGCTGTGACGCTGAGCTGGCCGGGGAGGTTTGCCTGGCAGCACCCAAAGAGAGGGGATGGGGAAGCAGAGGGAGGGCACTGTCCTGGCACGAGTGGCAGCAGCTGTTTGCCAGCAGCAGCCTGATCCCCCCATGGATATCCTGGGGGGATAACTGGGGGATAACGGGAGGCTGTGTCCCCGTGCCTTCCACCTCCCCGGCCCTTGCTCAGAGATGGTTTCCAGGCCTGGAATGCCCATCCAGGCATTGGGAAAAGCACAACGAATTTGCTGGAAAGGTGACTGGAAAAGCAGGACTTGGTAAAGAGGCTGGTTTGTGTCCCGGGGTGGGTGGCTGGGCAGCGCTGGGTGTGCGTTGTGCACAGCTGGCGCTCACCCCACATCTGCAGCACAGCTTCTCGGGGAAGCTGTGTTATGGAAAGCTTTGGTGGGCACTTGGGGAGGAACGGGAAGAAGCTGGCAGTGCCTGGCCCTGGGAGCACAGGATGGGTGCCAGGGGCGCACCCTCAGCTCTGGTCTGTGCTAGAGCCGCTGCCCCCAGCTCTGGTCTCCCCCAGCAGAAATCACAGCCATTCGTTGGGAAAACCCCACCTTTGGGCAGCTGGGTAATTAAAAAACCCCAATCAGTACCTGCCCAGCACCCCGAGGTGTTTGCCCTGGGTGTGAAGGTGGCAGCACGGAATTCCCAGCAGCACGCAGAGACCCAGAAGGGTTTTCTGAGCTGGCTCCTCTCACGTGTTGCCTCCCACTTGCTAAAGGGCAGGTTGCCGTGGGTCCATCCAGGATGGCCCCCCCAGGCAGGGAGCTGGGCTGCCCCCAGGCCAGCCCAAATAACCCTGGAGCAGAGGAGCCAGGCTCTCCCTTGTCTCTGCTCCTCCATCCCTGGCTGCTTCCTGAGGGCTGCTGTGTGCAGCTGTTTGTTGGCTTTTTGACTTTGCAAAATTTTGCTTTTCATTGCCCTGTGGAGGATGGAGCCTGAAGCTCGGAGCTGCTGGCTGGGCTTGGCCACTGACCTGCTGGCCCAGCTGCCAGGTGCCCCCAGGCAGGGCTGCAGCGCTGGCACAGATGGCAGGGATGGCAGGGGAGGCAGAGCACGGTGCTGTCTCTTTAAGGCAGAAACGGGAACTCTCTGGCTGCCACTTTGTGGAGTTCAGCCCAGATCCCCGTTTTCATTAGCGCTTCATTTCATCTCCTCCTCTCCCCCCCAGCCCCACCTCCTCGATCGGCATTTCTGCATCCTTTGCCGTGCGTCCAGAGCAGCAGGTGAAAGTCGGGCTGGCACCTGCACACACTCGCCCTCACACCTCCCTGGGGTCTGGACGCTCCTCTGCCGCGGGAGAGATCCCTTCCCACTCTCCGGATCTTCCTCCTCCCGGGAGGGCTCGGCTGGAGCATCCCGGTCGTCGCCTGAGGCTGTTCTGCCGCTCCTGGCGGCTCCGGCTGCAGCGGCGACAGCGTCGGGCACGGAGGAGCTCGGGGACCCCGGGGACAGAGCTCTGCAGGGAGCCCAGCCCAACTGGGGGGGCGAGAGCTGAGCCTCGGGGGGCCGGAGCATCCCCAGCATCTGGAGCATCCTGGAGTCCAGAGCATCCCCAGCATCCAGGGTGTCCTGGGTACGGAGCAGCCCTGGCATATGGAATATCCTGGGATGCAGAGCATCCCCAGCATCTGAAGAATCTTGAGTGCAGAGCATCCAGAGCATCTCGATGTCTTGTTATTCCCTGGTCCGATGCATCCAGAGCATCAGAGTATCCGGAGCATCCTGCCATCCCTGGCATCTCGAGTATCCTGCCATCCAGCTCGCCCACAGCATCCAGAAGCAGCATCCAGGGACATCCCAGAGCAGGGGGCTTTACAGGGATGAGGAACTGCTGTGAGTAATGGGAAGGGAACCTCGGTCCTGCTGATCGGCTCCTGGGAACGTCACTCTGCCCTGAGTGCCAGGGAAGAGACAGAGTGGGGGAAGAGAGGGAGAGGAGGAGGAGAGGAGAAGGGAGGATGGACACAGAGCAGAGAGAGATGATCCTCCTTCCCCTGCCCTGGCGATGATCACGCAGCACAGGCCACGCTGGAGAAGGTGCCCAGCCCCCCGAGCCAGCCCTGCCCCCAGCTCCTTATGGAGGGGGACCTGGGGGCTCCCAATGCCAGCGTGCTGGGGGAGCACTCCCTGCTCGTGGGCAGCAGCTGGGTGGCCGCCTTCCTCTGCTTCATCATCCTGCTGACCACGGCGGGCAACTTCCTCCTCATCCTCCTCATCGTCACCCAGCGCTCCCTCCGCAACACCTCCAACTACTTCCTGGTGTCCCTGTTCATGTCGGACCTGATGGTGGGGCTGGTGGTGATGCCCCCGGCCATGCTCAACCAGCTCTACGGCCGCTGGGTGCTGCGGGGGGACTTCTGCTCCCTCTGGGCCTCCTTCGACGTCATGTGCTGCAGCGCCTCCATCCTCAACCTCTGCGTCATCAGCCTGGACCGCTACCTGCTCATCACGTCCCCGCTCAGGTACAAGCTGCGCATGACGTCCTGCAGGGCCCTGGCGCTCATCCTGGCCACCTGGAGCTTGGCTGCGCTAGCCTCCTTCCTGCCCATCAAGATGGGGTGGCACGAGCTGGAGTTCGAGGCGCGGCCCCTGAACGTCACCGGGCAGGGGGACGAGGAGCAGTGCCGGCTGCTGGTCAGTTTGCCCTACGCCCTGGTGGCCTCCTGCCTCACCTTCTTCCTGCCGTCCGCCGCCATCTCCTTCACCTACTGCCGCATCCTGCTGGCCGCGCGCAAGCAGGCGGTGCAGGTGGCTTCCCTCGCCTCCAACGTGGCCACTGCCGACGAGGCCACGCCGCAGGTAAGGTGCCCACAGGGATGTTGCTCTGGCAGACCCCAAATTTGGGCTGTTTCTGCCTCCTGGATGGCCTCAGGGTTGGAGCCAGCTTTGATAACCGCGGGGAGGGAGATTGTGGGCAACGTTCACCTCCCTGACATCCTTTGAGGTGCCCCATGCCTTGTCCAGCAATGGAGAGCTCTGGAGGTACTTGTGAACACAGAAACAGTGTGAGCAGAAGCAGAGAAATAAATAAGATTCAGGCAAAAATGCTCAGCTGTGCAAAATAAACGCAGTTTCACCCTGCTCTTGGCTGGCGTCATCCCTGAGGGGTTTAATCTTATCTGACTTTCCACTCGTAAATCTTGGCTGTGGTGGGTGTGAGACACATGGGGGAGAAGGATTTTAACTAATATCAAATGCCAGATTCCCAAGAGCACCTTATTTTGAACAGAAGCTTCTATTTTTGTTACCTGGTCTATAACAGGAGCTGCCAAACCCCTCCTCGTGTGCTCGCTGGTGGAACCGGAGTGTGTGGGTTTTATAACAAAAACGTGGCTGCACTTGTTTGTATTTCTCCAGGAGAAGGTAATTGCCACTAAATCTAACAGCTTTAATTCCCTGTAATAGGCTTTATTGACCTCATATCCTACAGGGAAAAGGCAAACTTAATTGCCTTTAAATACCTTGATTTAGTTTGTTCTCTCCAAGAGCAGAGCCAGGACTCTGGCCAGCTCCCCCACACAAGATAAGCTGCACCAGCTGGTCAAAAGGAAAAGGAGAATTAAAGAATAAACAGACAATATCATAAAGTGTTTATTTTCTCACAGGATGCCAGGTCTTTGGGCTCCACAAAAATGTCAGGGGATCAGGGCATGTTCAGGGGCTTTGCTGTGCCATGGAAGAGCAGCATCCCTGTCTTTCAGCTGAGGCCCAAAAGGTTTCTTGAAGCCCCAAACTGGCTGAGAAACAGTCAGCCAGGGAACCCTCAAATTTAATCTTTCAATCTTTTTCATCTTCATCTCATTTTATAGATTCTTGGGGTTTTCTTGGGCTGGAAGCTGAGTGGCAACAGGACATCATTTAGAGACAGTGGAGGGCTGAGATAATCACTTAATTTTAGATTGCAGGAGGGGATGGATGGAGGGCTGGGTTATGCTGTTTGGAGGCTGAAATGCTTCATGTCCTGCTTTTACAAACATAATTAGTTTGCTGCTGTAATCAGCAGCTGGAGCTGCCTGTTCAGGGCAGCTTTATCCTCACAGGGACTGAGCTGGGTTTTGCTCTGAAGAGCAGCCTAATGAGAAACACCTTATTTTACAGTAACTGAAGTCATTCTCTCAATGCTGAGGGTTTCTATTGCTTCCTCTTCCTAATTTGCGCTTCAGGGCTTGGGGTGCGTGCCCTGCTCCTGCCCCTTGGAGAAGGGAATTACCAGCAGGGTTTTTGCAGGATCTGGAGCACCAAATGCCACTTTTCTTGGGCAGAGGCCAGTGCTGGTGGTGGGGAGAGCTGCCCACCCCTCCCTGTCTCCGGCCGCAGGTCCCACGCGCCCCGAGCCAGCCCCTGGCTGGCAGCGAGAGCAGGAGGTTCACCAACAAGCACAGCAAGAAGGCTCTGAAGGCCAGCCTGACCCTGGGCATCCTCCTGGGCATGTTCTTCGTGGCCTGGCTGCCCTTCTTCGTCACCAATGTGGCACAGGTAAGAACCTGTGGGGGTTTTATGTTGGGTTTCCAGAAGCTTTTCCCTTGGAATCCAGCTGGGTTCAATTGGAGGTACCTGAAGGTCTTGCTGGACCTCTGGGACCAAGGATGCAATTCCCCAGGGAGCAACAGCAAGGAAAAAACCCTTCAAAAGGGATTTGAAGGGGGAATGTGCCTGGGAAGCCCCTCTGGATTGGACCTGAGCTGGGGGACACCTCTAATCCCTGCTGTGTCCCCCCCAGGCAGGTTGTGGCTGTGTCCCGGACGGATTCTTCGACGTGCTCACCTGGCTGGGCTACTGCAACAGCACCATGAACCCCATCATCTACCCACTCTTCATGAGGGACTTCAAGAGAGCCATGGGCAAATTCCTGCCCTGCTGCCGGCGCTCCGGGGAGCCCCGGCCCAGCGCCATCTCCCTGTCCCTGAGGAATTCCAACAGCGGGCCCCGCGCCGCCACCTCCCTCAAGAACGTCCTCACCCTGCAGGCTGAGACTGACTCTGTCGACTCCGGGGCACCGGGGAGTGACCCCCGGCTGCTCCCGGCCCCGCCTCGCTCCGTCAGCCTTTGGGATGCGGAGCCCCCAGACATGGAGGTGCAGCTCGGCACCCCTGTGGCCTGAGCGGGGCTCACACAGCTCTGTGTGCTGGGAAGGATGCCCCAGGAGCCCAACACAAACCCTCTGGAGGCTGATTTGCCACAAGCCATCTCCCGAATTCCCTGTTCCAGCACACGGTGCAGCTCACGCAGGGGAAGGCAGCCCTGGGCACTGTCACAAGGAGGATCAAACCGTGCAAAGGCAGGTGCTGCTACTGAGTTACCCTGCCTTGTGTCTCTCTCTTTCATCCTTCCTTTGCTCACTGTCACCACCCCCTAACCTTTCCTTAGGTTAGGGGTGGTGGCCTTCCCATCTCTGGTGAGTCTGAACCTCGGGCTCCTGACCTTCTGTCTCCCTAACCTCAAACCAAGGCTTGGTTTTGCACACAGAGCTCAGCAGATCTCCGAGGGGAGTGCTGGAAACGCCCTGTGGCTCATGGACAAGAGGTCTGGGGCTGCTTCAGCAGGAGCACAGAGCTTTGGGGCTGCTGCAGCCCACGGAACATCATGTCTTCCTGGAGCTGGATCTCCTCGCCAGAGTCGTGTCTGTCTCAGGTTCCTGTCACACAGCGAGCGCCAGCTCAGCGGCACCGCCGTGTCTCGTCACGCAGAGCTGCACTGCGGGGGCTGCCTTTGGTGTGGAACGTCCAGCACTGATTTTTGGGTGTTCAGTGGGGGTGTGGGGCACGACTCACTGCGGCTCCGTGGGTGTCTCGCAGTAGTAACGGGATCAGGTCCTCTCACAGGCTCCATCCCACAGCTTCCCACTCCTGGCACAGGACCATCACACCTCCCTCCGACAATCCACCACATCCTCGATGATGCAATTAGAAAATACACTTTTTCCTCCCCTCAAATAAGAATCTAAGAGAATATTGTGTTTTAAATTACAATGCCAGCCCTCTCCCCAGAGCCATAAGCAGAGGGAACACTGAGTAAACATGGCAAGTGGGCACTTCAAAAAATCAACAAAACAAATTATTTTAGTAAATTCTTCCTCAAGTGCCTTTGGGCTGGCAGTTGGCTGCTGTGCCCTCCCTTGACCCCTTCCCTCCAGGCCTTCTGCCTAATTCCAAGACTGTGCTCCTGGGACTCCCCACTATCCAAATGGACACCGAGCATCTCCTGGATATGGGATGCTGGAAGAAGCAGCCACACTCCAGGCTGCTCTCAGTTTTCCTTCCATGTTGCCCGCGGATATCCCAGAATTGGACAGGAGTTTGTATGACCAACCCAGCATTTATTAGCTACAAATCCCTTGGGAGCCAGGGATGAGTGACCGGGACAGGCTGAGGGCTGAGCACAGGTTCAAACCTCCAACTGTTCAATGCATTTTGCCACAGATGGAGCTTGGGGCTGGTGTTGAGCACCGAGATCAAGATCTGCATCTTCCCAAAAAGGCTTTATATAAATACAAACTTGGACTACAACTCTAGCTAAAAAGGAGCTGAAAAAGGCACTGTAGAGTCTGGAAGTTTGTTAGGTACCAAATCAGCCTCAGGAGATGGAGAGGGAGAGAGAGAGAGACTTCTACAAGCCAAACATTCAAAAGCAATAATTCCTTACTGTCTCATCCAGGCAGTTCTGTGTAATTCGGTGTTTGCTTTTGGACAAACCCTGGGATGAGCAGAGAAACCCCATCCCACCCCTGCAGCCAACAGCATCAACACCAGCTGGCAAAACAGCCCCATCCCTGTGGGATCCCACAGCCAGTCCCTCCCGTCTCTGCAGTGAGGCACTGCTCCAGGTCAGAGCTGGGCAGGTCTGAGCCCTCTTGGATGCTGGATTTAGGGAGAGGAACTGCCAGGCACTGTATCCAAACCATGGTGCTTTTCTAGGTCACAGCGTCACCCCCAAACCCAGCCGTGTCTGACTCCACAAGGAACGATGTGCAGGTAAGGTTTGCAGGAAGCTGGGGATGGAAGGACAGGGGGGATTAACATGGCTGCTGGGTCAGGGGGCAGGAGGAGGGAGAGAACCCTGTGTGAACCAAAATTGGAAGGTGCAATCCCACTGTTTCCCCTCTCATGAGACAACAGGACTCCCCAGATGGGGGGTGGGAGAGTTTGAACCCTCCCTTTTGGCAAAGCAAAAACCACAGAGGTGCCCCCAACAGAGGGGGGTTACCCCTCTGCCACGCTCCTGCCAGATGCATTTTCTGGGGTTCAGCAGCAAAACAGGCCAGAAAAGGGCTTTTATGGGAGATGTGGGTCACTCCCACATGGTTCCGGAGCTGTGCTGGCAGGGGATGCAGAGCTGGGTCCTTCCCTCTGCTCTGCAACTGGGGATGAAGAGAGTGAAGCCAATTCACTTTTATGGAAGGAGGTAGAAATCAAACAGATCCATGTTTATCCTGTGCCAAGGACTAGTTTTCTTCTATGCCAATTAAAAATATGTCTGGAGGGGTCTTTTAAGGCTGGAGATGTCCGTGGGACACAAAAGGAAAGTCTCGGTGTGTTGCTGACTTGGAGAGCCCAGGAGGAATTTTCACAAACCATCCAAAAGCCCCTCGGTTTTCCTGCTGCTTTCCCGGGGTCCCAAATGTGTTTCTAACAGGAGTGGGACCTCCAACACCCACCAACCCCAGCGTGGAGACAGGAAAACAGTCTTGGAGATGGGAAAGTGCTCGAGCCCTGGCAGCAAGCCGGCAGCAGGTGGGGGAAGGAAGCCTGGCAGCCTAAGCCTTTCTCCTCCCGGTCAGCAGAGCCGTGGATCCGTCCGGAGTGGGGCAGGCAGAGCCTGGAACACACCTGAGATTCCCAAACCAAACTCAGCTCCAGTGGAAAAATGTTTTTAATTTCCTAATAACGAACCCCTCTCTGATATGCCTAAAATCCCCTCAGCGCCACCTGCTTCCCCCAGCCACAGCAGGGACACGGTGCCGAGGGGTGCAGCTGCTTCCTGCGAGGATTTGGATGGGATCTGCCTTGGATTCCTCAGGAGCAGAGCAGACTCAGGCAGGAACCAGCCCCTGCTGGCCTGGGGGAGGTGCCGTGGGCGGCTGCTCCGAACGCTTTGATCCAGTGCCCCGCCAGTGCCACGCTTTTCTCCGGAGGGGCTGGAAACTGCAGCTGCAGCTCCGCCAGCTCCGTCCTCTGGGAATGCCAGTGCCGCGGATGTGCTGAGACAGCGGGATTTGTGCTGGCTGAGCAGCTCTGCCCTAATTTGCTCCTTTGCCCGCTGCCTGGCCCTTGCTGTCCGTGCTGTGTGAGCAGTCCGGGCAGGGCAGTGAGGGCTCTCCCAGGGCAGAGCTGGAGGAATCCACTCGGGGAGCGCAGCCGGCTGGGACAGCCTCACCCCCAGCCTCATCTTCCTCTTTCCTGGTGTCTTCCTCTCCCCGAGCCTCGCTGCTGGCTGCCCGCTGAGATTTCTTGGCTTGAGGGGAAAAAAGACTTCCACTGCCCTTCTCTTCTGGCTGGCATTCCTTGGTTTTAATGCCCACGGCTTTTAGGATCGTGTCCATCTGCTTCATGTAGTCCAGGTGGCCATTTACCTGCAGGGAACGAGAATCCTGTGAGTGGGGAACCCACAGGGATCCAGCTCAGCCAAGTCCTTCATCCCAACAGCCACCGCTGCTGAGAGACTTGGGCTTGGCTCTGACAGATGGGAAGAATGAGGTCGGAAAAAATCACAGGATCATGGAATTGTTAAGGTTGGAAAAGATGTTTATGATCATCAAGTGCATCATGCTGAGGTCACCATTTACCCATGTCCCCAAGTGCCACAGTCATGTTTTTTGAGCACTTCCTGGGGTGGTGATTCCACCACTGGACACATGCAGGTGTCCATTGACCAGCCTGAAGTGGCTGCAGTGTTTGGGGCACACTCTGGTGCTGGGTGACTTTTCCTCTGAGATGTTTTTAAAAGCCTGGACCTGGCTGAGTTCCACCCCTCAAATCCTGAGTGCCAGGAGGGTCAGAGGAAGAGCTCTGCCCTGGGGAGGGACACCCAGGCAGGAGAGGAGCTATCTTAGTTCAGCAGCCTGCTCTTGCTAAAGGTGTCCTCCTTAAATTAGGATGCAGTCATTAAATCTCACACAGCAACCAAGCTGAGGTTCTTGGCTGGAAGCTGCACTGATCCATCCTGCCCCGTATCAAACCAGGAGCCCAGGAGTTATGGGTTCATAAACCAAATAAAGGTCAACAGTACGTGTAAAAACCCAAACAGTTTTATTGTGAGATGAATTCCATGATAAGATAATCCCTTCTGAGGTGGATGTTGGAAAGTTCCTTTCCAATCAGGGCATAGGAGGAGAGGAAATCTCCTCTACAGGTGATTGTTCTTGATGCTAAAGGCCACGTGGCTGAAATTCCTTCCCCATTCCAAGTGTCCTGAGTACTTGATGTACCAACAGCATCCCCAGATATTTCAGCATCTCTGGTAAATCCAATTTTTAGCAGTTTAAATGTTCCTGACCCAGCCAGTGAGCTGTCTTGGCCTTTTATTTTCCCAAACCTTGCTAGTAATTAGGGAATTTCCACAGAAGAGAATACCCATAACCTCAGTCCCAGGTTTCTTGCTTCCCAGACGCAAGGGTGACTCCCCCAGGAAGGGATGATGATGGTAAGAGCTCTTCACAGAGCTCTGTAAAGACGCCAGCCCTGGACCCTCTGCTCATCTCTTGCTTGTCCCTGCCTGGTGCCAGAGCAATCCTTCAGCTGCCAATCCCTGGAAGTGTCCAAGGCCAGGCTGGATGGGGCTTGGAGCAACCTGGGCCAGTCCCTGCCATGGCAGGGAGTGGCTCTGGATGGGCTTTAAGGTCCCTCCCAACCCAAACCACTGTGGGATTCATGGCTGTGCCAGCATCAGGGTTCCCAGCACACCTCTCCCAAAGCTAGAGACAACCTTTTCTCCACAAATCCAACCCCCCGAGCTGTTTCTGTGAAGCTTTGGAGGAGGACATTTGGCTGCACAGAGGGCTTGGAGCAAACTGAAGGACTTAATCAGCACATCAGGAATACAAAGATGTAACTTGAATCTGTCCAGGTGGCTCAACAGGCTCTGGATGTTTTGAACAGATTCGTTAATGAAAATAACCACGGAAGGACTGGGAGCTGTGGACTTTACTCTGGTAAAGTACAACCCTTTTACTGCTCAGTCAGGGGGGCTGGAGGAAGGAATGAGCACCGCCTTGGGCAGGGTGGGGGAGAGAGAGGAAGGAACTGGAGTTACTGGGAGCAGGGGCTGAAGGCTCTTGGTTTGCTACATTCAGAACCACTCCAGCCACACCATCTGCCTGCCCTGGCTGGGGAGTTCTCAGCCTGTTGTTACTGAGTCATTAGTCAGAGAGAACTAATTTCCTTTGCCACCCTAAGAACTGATTTTCATTATTCCTCAGCATCCAGCAGCTTCCACTGAAATAACAGGGAATTCCTCTTCCCTGAGCACAAGGATCCCTGAGAGGTGCTGGGTATGAACCACTCTGAGGAGCTCATGCAGCTGAAAGAGAAGCTGAGACCTCATGAGTCTGTCCCTACTGCAGCTCTGCACAATCTCTTCCACCGCAACTCCCTCCTGTCTCTAGGATAGCTCAGGAGAGGATTCCATAAAGCTGGACCAGAGCAACCCCTGAGAAGTGTAAGAGGAGGGAGGACTCCTCTCTGCTGCCCTGAGCCACCAGTAAAAGAATGGCAAACAAACTTCCTTGCCACTTTAAAGCCACCCTGGTGAGAAAATGCAGCAATTCCAGCTCTCTAAAGCCTGTTTTCATCTTCAGTCTGAAAGGCTGAATTCCTCTGCTGGGTAGGTGGTGCTGAAGATGGGAGGGGAACATCTACAACACTGTCAATAAAAACTTTAAAGGGAAATAAATACTGGAATCTTTGTCAGAACAAAGTGCAAGGGGAATTTCAGGAGAAAAGGAAGAGCATGCTCGGCACCAGAGCAGACACATTTCTGCTTGCTGTAAGGAAAGCAGTAGGGTGGGTTTATTGGGATTGTTTAGGTGATTCTCCCAGCCATATCTGACTTTATGATTGCTTTGACTCACTGCAACCAAGAGCCAGCTGCCTCTGGCACTGCTGCTGCCCAGGACTCCAGTGCCACACCTGGGCATCTCCAGAGGATGAACTGATGGCTTTGCCCAGGCAGATCCATCAGCCAGTCAGCTCAGCACGTTTGGAAAGGTTTTCAAGACCAAATCTATCAAAAATGTCACTGAGCACAATCAGTTTTGAGGATTAATCAGCCAGGGAAGTGTTTCTGTTTGACACAGAGGATTAAGAGTCCCGGCTTCTCTCCGGTTTGGCCCACAGGAACACAGCATGTCATGGAGGGGGTGCTGCCCAGGGGAGGGCAGAGGAAGGGCTGGGAAAAGGGAGACATTCCACACGATCCTGGCTCTGCCACAGACTCAGGCACAGGCATGACTCCGTCACAACACTGATGTCACAACACTGATGTCACAGGGACAGGCTCGACACAGCCAGATAACACTTCACTGCTCACTCCAGAGCCAAGAATCTTCAGATCCCGTCCAGTGTCCTTCAATAAAAGCTCCTCCACCCATCCTGAGCCAACACAGGAGTGCACATGGCTCCAAATGCTCTGCAGGGCTGCAGAACTGCCAGAGTTCAGCTGAGTGTCCCTTGCCCCTCTGCTCCCTGTGGGCAGGTGAAGGACAGGGCAGCTCAGCTGTGCCTTCCTCCTGCTCCCTCTCACCAAACCTCTTATGGATTCACAGGGAATCACTGTGGAGGCAAGTAGTGGGGTGGAGAATGCACAGGTCACTCACACCCCTGAGAATTTCACTGCTTTTGTGTGTTTTGAGCCTATTATGTCCAAAGGGCAACTTTATTCCACAACAAAAGATCCCCTCAAATTCAAACATCTCTGCAGAGCTTGGTTATTTCAGCAGGAGCAACAACAATCTTGGAGGGGATCCTTCAGGATTCCCTTTTGGCAAATACTGTCTATTTTCATAGCAAATGGTATTTTATGAGGGGTGAAGGAGATCCTGGAGTCAGCTGCAGTTCTGGAGCTCAGTGGATAACCACAGCTCATCTTCAGGAGCCCTCACCTGCCCTGGGTGGCACACACAGAGTGAAACCCAACTGCAGAGCCAGCTCAGCCCCTCTGGGTATTGTTACTGTTTACTCTCCCTTTCCCAAAGCTGCAGTGAATGCCTTGTCCAGGAAAAGCACTGGAGTCCAGCCCTGCTCTGAACTGAACTGCCAGCTCCAGGAGCTGTCGGTGCAGATGGGAAGAGGCTCAAATGTCACTGCAGCTTTCCAAAAACTCCTCCGTGCTGGATGCTGCCTCCAATCCACACAGCCCAAATGGTGGCACAGGCTGATGGATTGCAGGGCTCCTGAGCTCTGCCAGGTTATCCTCAAAATCCAGTCAGCTCTGCCAAGCTGGCAGGCTCCTCTGGTCACAGATATTCCCACATGTCAGTGAAAGCCTTAATGCCAAGCCTGGGTACCTCCTGCCTGGCAGAGGGCACCCACAGAATCCCAGAATGGTTTGGGCTAGAAGAGACCTTAAAGCCCATCCAGTCCCACTCCTGCCATGGGCAGGGAGAGCTCCCACTGTCCCAGGCTGCTCCAAGCCCCATCCAACTTGGCCTTGGACACTGCCAGGGATCCAGAGGCAGCCACAGCTTCTCTGGGCACCCTGTGCCAGGGCTGCCCACTCTCACAGGGAAGAATTCCTTCCCAGAATCCCATCCATCCCTGCCCTCTGGCAGTGGGAAGCCATTCCCCCTTGTCCTGTCACTTCCTTGGTGCCCCTTTAGGCCTTGGAAGGGGCTCTACAGTCTCCCTGGAGGCTTCTCTCCTCCAGGATGAACAATCCCAACTCTCAGCCTGGCAGAAAATGTCCTGGCTGTTTCCCACAGTCTTCTGACAGCTCATGGCAAAGCCCTCATGCTGCCTGGGCAGAGGAGCTGGAAAATCCAGAGGCAGAACAGATTCCACAGCAGGAACCAGAACACATTCAACAGACCTTGACACAGGCTGTGGCTGAATGAAGTTAGAATAGGAATAAAATTCTTCTCTTTGGATTGCCAGGAAACAATGTTTTCTCCAAGTGAGGACAGTGAATACATCCACTAATTCAGAAGCTGCAATTTAAATGGATGCATTAAAAAATTGATTCAATTCACCAATTGAATTTGGCACCTGCAGCAATGGTGCATCCTGGGCACCAGCAGTCCTGGAGAAATCAATAAAAATATATTTGAGGAAAAAGTGAGAGAGCTGAATTTATTTTGGAAATCCCAACAATGCCATTTGCATTATTCCTCTTTAATGTTTCTATTTCTGCTCTGACAAACTGAGGGAATAAAGAGATTCTGCTGAGGCTCAGAGGCTTTGCTTTCACATCATCCCTTCGCACAGTCACAGTCCTTGTAGACAGAATAAGGCACTCAATTCTTATTTTTCTTCTCATTTTAAAACTCACTTGACTGGTAAAAGTTCTCCTTTCATTGCAGTGATATTTTTTGAGCCAGACTGTAATTTTTTCCTGTAATCATCTTTCAGCCACAACAGATTGATCCTCATTGTCACCTCTGGGGTGGTAATTGAGGGATGTTCCCCTCAGACACCCTCAGGCAACTCCACACCAAGACAAGAGCTTTTTCCAAAAGTTTTTTCCATCAAACTTTGATATGTTTTATGATCAGTGTTGAAAATTCTGAGTAATCACTGTCCTTTCCTGGATTCATCCACTGCTGAAAATCCCTGCCAGCTTTACTCTCAATTTACCTTCAGCAATTCCAAGAGGATGATGGAGAGGAGTAAAATACAGATTACAACAAGAAAACACAGGAAGCAAATGGAGGAATCAAGTTCTGGAGGTCTAAAGGACAAGATGGAGAGCAGCTGTACATCAGTGACAACAGGCAGCACTGTATTAGGAATTAATATTCTGAATTAACAAAAGAGTCCTTGAAAGAGTTTCAAGGGAAATGTGCCTTCATAAATGTCCCTCTGTTCCCAGGTAAAGCACTCCAAGCCATCCCACTGAAGGAAACAGCTCTTCCATTCATTTTTCAACTGTATGTGGAGCTGCTGTTGACTATTTTTTATTGATGCTCTTCCCAAAGACCACCACTTGTTTATAAGGTGGCTATAATTAAATACTCATTTCTTGGTGCTAATCCAAGTGGAAATTATTTAAATTTGGTGGTTTAAAGAGTGTTTTAAAAGATCCAGCATAAACTGTGCATGTAATTATCACTGGGGAATAATTTGAACATAATGTCTTGGGCCGTGGAGGACAAGAGATCCCAAAAATAAAGACTGGATTGGTACATGGAATTGAAGTGTTCCTAGAGAAGGCTGAGGGGACCTGGGTGTCTCACACTAGGAACCACAGCAGGCCCCTAGTGACCCAATATACTGCACATATGGATCACACCAGGATTTTGGAATTTTTTTCTGTATTCCAAACATTAAGATGAGGTTCAGTGTCTATAACCAGAAGGACGTATCAGGACTGGCCTGAAGCAGAGGGTGACTCCTGTAACACCCAGAGGGATTGCCACCCTTCCTCTCCCCATCTTGCTCCAGGAATACACAAGATTTGGCAGCTCAAACACTACCATCCCTGCTGTTTTCAAACCAGGTTCAGCTGAACCCCACAAAACAAGGTCACCTGAGGTTAACTAAAGGAATTTTTGCTGCTTTTGGGGACAACAACCTGTTCTAACTCATCCCTCATGAGCTGATGGCAATAATGTGTCTGGACAAGAAGTCTTGGGCATTTGGGGAATTCCAAGAGCTGTGGAGCAGTGCCACATCTCTCCTCAGCAATGTGATATCCTACAAATCCACCACACTGGGATCTGCAGCAGGTTTAAACCCTCCCCTTCCCCCAGTGTCACCGGGGCAGTGACACCTTTGTGGTATTTCAGTGACATTCAGCTCCTATCAATAATTCAGCTGCTCTCATTGCAGCATCTCAAACACATGATGTGCCCCACGTATCAGCAAAGTCAGCCTTCCCCTTGATTAACACTTTTAATTGGCTGTTGCGCCGGGATTTTGTTTCCATGTTAGCTGAGGAGGTCACAAAGGGAGCTCAAAGGGAGCAGAAAAACGATACAGAATCAGCGTTCATGTTCCAGCAGAAGACAGGAAATAAAAAGCTGAATTTTCTATCCTTAATTCACCTGCCTGAGCTCTGTGTGGCCATTCCTGCAGAACCCAGCTGAACAGTTCTTTGGGAAAACTCCCACTGCTTTGCTCCAGGAAGGGCTGGGATGGGGAAAGGTGCCTTAAAAGCCAACAGCTACAGACCTGCTCACTGCAAACCAGGAAAGGACAGGGGGTGCAGAGCCTGCACTTGCAGGAACTGTCCCATTTCCACATGCCAAGTGCTCTGAGAGGGATTTGTGATGCCCGCTGTTCCACAGGAGAAAGATGTGATGGCATCACAATCTTGCTGGTTCTGCACAGGAATAGTGAATTTCCTCTGCTGGACTGCGTTCAATGAAACAGAAACCACTCGTGAGTTGCTCAAACATGGCACTCGGTGCCCTCAGCTCTTCTGAAGGAGAAGCTGCAGTCCCAGGAATTCAGCCCTGCCCAGGGTGGCTGGGGGTTGTGGACACTGTACACACTCCAGCAGACAATGTGGGAATGCCCTGTTGAAGGATACACACGTGTTCCTGGCACCTTGGGGGAATGGGAAACTCCCTCGTGTAACTCTGCAGGAAGCTGTGGCACGCTGCTGGTTCCCAGAGCAGGGCATGTGGGAATTTGGGCACCAGCTTTGTGAAATCTGAGTCCTGTAAAATGGTTCTCTCTGCCTTTAGAAGCAGCAGAGCATCCCCAGGCTCCCACAAAGCACATCCAGCTCGAGCAATCTGTGTGTGCTGGAGCGAGAAGGGACATCGGCCTTTGAGGTTTGTCAGCCACAGAGCAAAAACAAACTGCAAGTTATTAATGGCCTCGTTTGCACTTTGTTTTGGAGAAGCTCTTTCAGTTTCTTCCTCTGTTCTAACACAGTGACACTGCCAGCACCCTCTGCTTGTGTCCCAAAGGGAAAAACATATTAAATATGTATTTAATGTGGGATTCTTGGAGCTCCCAAATCAACAGCAAGAAGGAGAGCAGAAGATGAAGCCACTGATGATTCCAGGGGTGTGGAAGCCACCCCAGTGACCTCACAGCCTAACACAGATGGAATTGTTTCCACAAAGCCCTGCACATCCCCCTGATGGGGAGAGGTTCTCCCAGCACCTCCAGGCAGATGCCCGAAGCTGAGTTCTGCTCCAAGCGCTTGTTCCTCTGATCCTGCCCTTGGGGAGGTGGCACTGCTCACTGGGAACAAGTGAAACAAAGGAGCAACGAAACACTGGCAACCTTTTATTGCCTTTCTAACTCCCCAGCGTTCTTAATTAACCCTCATTTTGTAACCATAGTTAATTCTTTTCTGCAAGTCTTGGGAATACAGTGGGAAAAAACACAATTTAATGTGTTTGGAGGAAAAAAGCCTGACTCACAGAAGTGCCAAATCATTTGGTTTTCACAAAATTCAGACTTTCCATCTGCTTATGGTACTGATGTACCTGACTGCCCTGAATCCGTCTTCCCTCATAATGGGAATTTTGGTCCCTTTTCTGAGAGCTGACAGGAGGCTGGATCCAGGTGGGAGTTGGTCTCTTCTCCCAGGTGACAAGTGAGAGGACAAGAGGAAACAGTCTCAGTCTGTGCCAGAGGACATTTATATTGGGTATTAGGGGAAATTTCTCCACGGAAAGGGCTGTTCAGCCCTGGCACAGGGCAAGGATGGAATTCCCACCCCTGGAGGGATTTAAAAGCCGTGTGGATGTGGCACCTGGGGACCTGGTTAGTGGTGGCCTTGGCAGTGCTGGGGGAACGACTGGTCTCAGTGGTCTCTTGAGAGCTTCTCCCCCCTCATCAATTCCCTGATTCTATGAGCCACCCCTGATCTCCACCAGACTTCCAGCCACACATTGCCACTGCCTCTAAACCTGCAAGTTCATCCCTGATTTCAGCTGCTGTGGAAGTGCCCATTCCTGACTTGTTGGTGACTCCTGAGTGCCCCTGAAGGTGCTCCTTGAGCAGTTCTGCCATATTCAAATGTTAATTCAGACTGCACTGAACAAACTCCCCTGGTAACAAACAGCAATCAGGATAATCCCCTGCAGCTCCACGACTTCCTTGGTCTCTAACAGGTGCTGTCAAATAAATCCATGGAATAAATCAGCCCCATTGTAACCATGAGGAAGGATTTTATAACTGTGTTTGCTGAGTGGGAGGACATTTTTCTCTCTGCTTTTTTACTGACAGTCAGATAAAAAATACACTAATCAAGAGAGACATGAGATTGAGGCCTCGGAGGTGAATTCCTGTTTATACTGAGGGCTCCTAATCCTCCACTCATTTAAAGATTCTGGTGCTACCACAGCAGAGAGAACCAACCTGTTTGGATCCAGTCCAGTTTTCATTACGGACTGACTGGGAGATGCCAAAAATACTGATGCTGCTGTTGTAATATTTTCCTGCCGAGCACCTTTGCATCAGCTACCCTTTATTCTTCTATCACAGCTCATCCTTCTCCTGGCAGGGCACTCACAGGGACCTCCAACAAGGACATCTGCAGGGATGCAGCTGGTCTCCATAAATAAAATACCTGTATCTCTATATATCTCTAAATATCAATATGCATTTTTCTGTTATGCTACTGCACTGTACTTGCAGCAAAATCCATCTTTGCCTTCTTGTCACTTTTAAAAATACTGCCCCTGGATATTTCCTTCCCCATTCTTGCTCCTTTCACTTCTAAAATGTTCCCCAGAATGCACTGTATTTCTTCCTGTGGTCTGGAAAATGGATCAAGGCAATGATGCCTACTTAATATACATTTTTTCCTCCCCAAAGCTTTGCAGGGAGATGAAGAAAGTGTCAATTCCTTATGAAGGAGAGCAGCACTGGGACTGACTGCTGGAATCAGGCAGCCAGGATGCAGACACACAGCTCTGGGAGATGAGCAGAGAGCAGCTCTGCAGACGTTATTCATTCAGCTGAAATGGAAATCCTGCTCCTCTGAGGGGAGTAGAGAAGCTGCTGTGATCCAGGCAGGATAAAATGTGCAGGGCTCAGGGAGGGTTTCATGCTTCAGGAAGCAGAGGTCATTAGAAGGAGGGTCTCTGAAGAGAACTCAGAAAGAGAGGGGTGACATGGACCGACTGACAGAAAATGTCAGCCCAGTGCCACCACCTGGCATCTTGGGCCATTTTCATGCCAGCAACAGATGTCAGAGAGCAAATGAATACTGGCAGCTCTGGGAACGGTGAGAAAATACATGTGGGAGTGTGTGGAAATACTGACAGCCCAGAGAGATGCAAAGATGCATGGACCATGTTTAAAAGCCTCCACTGAACCCCTTCCTCCTGGGAAGCCCCTGTTTTGTTCCTCCAAGTGTCTGTTCTCCCTGCTTAGCACCAAGCCCTGCGTGTGCTGCCAAGGACTGTGCAGAGCTCAGCTATCATGAATGAAATGAGCTGAGAACAGTTGGGTATTTATAGGCTCAGCAAGCTGGTGCTTCAAAAAATCTGAAAGCTCTTCAGAGTGCCTTTAGCTCCAGAGCAACACTGACAGCCCCTGCCAGCTTGTGGGGACGTTGGGAAGAGTTGTCACGGCAGGAACACCAACCATGGAAGTATCCTGAGCTTTGTGCTGAGCACCTTCCAGTTTGCAAAGAGTAAACAATGAATTAAAACATTAAGATATGGAAAAAACACGATGGCATGTTCAAGATTTCCCTGGATATGGATACACAAATAAGTTCTGCATATTTTTCTGTGGAAGAGACAGCAACACAGTGATGAGTTTAAGATAATTGAGTTGAATATTGCTTAGATATACTGCCAGATGTCCTAACAGTGGCTTATCACTAATGACCCCAGATAGCTTTGAGGAAGCTAAATGTTTCCCAGATATACCAGTGAATGTCTCCCTGTTTCCTGGAGACACACACTCCGAAAAGGCAGCAGGACCTGGCAAAGCAACCGCTGCTATCAGAGAGCTTCTGTAATTCCAAACCAGCTCTAGCTCCTGCAGCCCCAGAGACCAAGGTACAAGGGCCAGGAGCCTGCCCCTGGATGAACCTGAGCAGTGTGGAAGGCTCCACCAAGATAAGATATTGGCTTGCACCTGCCGTGCAGGCGCGTGTTTGAGATCCACGTTTTCCAGCTGCTGATCCCACCTCCCCCAGATCCACACTCACAGGACCAGGCTTTTTCCAGCCCAAACCATTCCATGATTCTGTGACACCAAGGCCCTTCTTGAGGAGTAATAGCATTTTCTATCTCCAGTATGAGATATGTCAGAACCAAAAAACCCCAAGCGTATCCAACAGGAGACGTAGATTCTCATCGTTTTGCTCAGTGCTGCATGCTGGCTGGGCTAACAAAACCCAGAGGGAAAAGTGGGTAAGAGTTCCCTCAAAGACAGGAAAGAGGGACAGTGTACCTGGAGGGGGTCTCTTCAGTCCCCAGCTTCCCCTGTGCAGCGAGTGTGGGGCTCCAGCGCTGCAGGCAAAGGATGATGGAGAAAAAATGAGAATATGAGAACTTACCACGGAGGAAAGGTCCATGTTCACCATCCTCCTGTCATCCAGGTCGACTGGCTGGAGGCCTGCAACGTTGAGCTGGACAGAGGAAGTTCTGTAAACAAAGCTCAGCAGCCAGTCCCCTCTGGAAGCAGAGAAGAGTGGGAATAAATCCTGTTGCCCAGCCAATACAATGTGGAATCCAAGAATTCCATTCCAGAACAGTTTGGGTTGGAAAGGGCCTTAAAGCTCATTCTGTTCCACCCCCTACCATGGGCAGGGGCACCTTCCACTATCACAGGTTGCTCCACGCCCTGTCCAGCCTGGCCTGGAACACTTCCAATGTGTTACTACTCAGAATACGAGAGAGTGAAAGGACTGGGAAGCACAGTGATGTCTGGAGCAAGACCTGCTGCTCATCTGTGTGATGTCAGAACCACACCAGGAACCACTTGCTGGATGGAGGGCAGGTTCCTGGGACACAGGGGTGTAAGTCTGAACTGAATCATGATCCATGGGTGTAGTCTTTTTACCTGCAGGGAGTTTAAAAATCTGACCCTTCTGTTTAATTCTATGTTTGCTTAGGGATTGCACATTGACGTATGTCATCTTCTTCATGCACTGATAGGTCCTCCAGCCCATAAAGCTGTAAAGATGATGAGACCTACAACACTGATGTTGTGACATAAATATCGACTGTGAAGCTCCTGGGAGTGCTCCTGATTTATAGGTACTGTAGAAATAAATGGCTTCAGTGACAGAACTAGGAAGAGTTTGTTCCCACTCTAAAGCAGTGCCATAAGTCACTGTGACAGTTTCAGGGTAGACCATGGCATGAGGAGAGAAGAAAATACAAAACTCTTCTGTGCTGAGCATAAAATCCAGGCACCGAAATGCCACTGTGCTCTATAGAGCAGATTGAAGTGGGACATGAGTGGGATTTGGGCTCTGTGATGGTAGCAGGTGCAATGCTCCTGCACAGGTGCCCATTCTTGGCTACTCCCAAATAATCCACACTAGGAGTTGTAAGTGTACACAGAGCCCCACAAAACCTTTACAACACATCCACACTGCTCAGGCGTGGGTTCTTTCAAAAGCTGAGCCATTCCAACTGATTTGGGTGAGGTTTTCCCCTGGGAATTTGTAACCCCACTGTTAAGTAGGAGGGGACAGCTCCGACAGCTGACAGGGCTCTCACTCAACCTGTCCCCTCATATTCCAAAACCAAAGAAGAACAAGGATTGAAGCTCAACAGCTGGGCTCATATCTGATCTTACAGGAATTCTATCCACTGTAATTCATCTGACCTAAATAGGGTTACTCCTGAAGTGACAGAATGAGGCCACCCTTTGTACAAGTGAGCGACCAGAGAAATCAGAATCAGGTGAGGCCTTACCACACAATGTTTGTATAATCTTTCTCTCATACCTCAATCCTCACAGAAATTCCCCATATCTTTCAATTCCCTCCTCTAGCTGCCCCTCATGTTACCTGAATAAATCCCTAGACACATACATCCTGTATTTTATTCCAACAGCCAGGCAGGCTTAGAAACTATAACAAAATCCTTTGTGTGTGTGTGTGTGTGTGTGTGTGTGTGTGTGTGTGTGTGTGTGTGTTCTACAAAATGGATCCACTGAGCTTCTTACAGTGAATTTTTTTTTTATAAAACACAGGGAGGAACAATATTTTCTGGGTAAACTCAGTTATATGCAACGATTTCTATCGTTTATGGCTTCTTGGAGGAACTCAGAGTACTCCCAGGGAGGCAGCTTTTCCTATGCTACACAAAGAAACACTGGTGTTTACATCTGGCATCCCTGAAAATCCTGGGATCCAAAGAGGACAAAAGCAACAATTTCCAGCCTAGGTGAGAGATGCCATTGATAATTCGTTGTTTTAACTTTGAATACTTTTAATTAATTTATTTAATTCTTCTTTCTAAGTTCAAACACTGTTAGAAGAAGAGTAACACAATACTTCCCCACCTTCCACACATGTGTGTAGGCAGCCATATGGATGTGTGCATGGGAAACACCAGCAGCATTTTCACCTGTCCTTGACCCAAGGGCTCACAGCTTTATAAACTGTCTTGACTTGCAAGTTCTTTGCTAATCTTCTTGCCTGGTTACTTCTCAATTTATTTCCCCATGCTCTTAGTCTTCCCTGCTTCATTCCTTGGTTTTAATTTCCCCTTATCTAATTGTGCTGGTAAGCAGTGTTCCTGCCACAATTATCTTCCAAGACATAGTCATTAGGTTTGAAGCTGTCACTAGAATACTTAATAGTTTTTCTGAGCTTGCTTCAGCTGTTTCAGACCTCTGAACCTCCCTCTTCTCAGCCAGCAGCTCCCACAACTCTCCAAAATAGTTGTCTGATTTTTTTTCTAAAATGTTTTTAAATGTGGTTTTAAAAGGCTGTTATTTGTCTTGAAGGCAATCTTTGTGTTCTTTCACATCCTTACTGAATTTGCTGAACAAATTCCTTACTGAACAGCTATTCCAGCTATTCTTCCTTTGTAAATTAAATATCTTGTTCATGTGGATTATCTTGACCAGAAATTCACTCCAGATATAAAAAACTTCAATTTGCTTGAGCTCCTTCCCTTCCATTGTGATTTTCACATCTTCTTCCATAAGCAGCCACAACTGAACTGCATCTTAAAGCTTTTATAGGTTCTAATTCCCATGCTTTAAGTCAGAGAACTTAATTGCTGCATTTAGAGTCCTTCACATAAAGCTGAGATTTAAAGGGGCTTTAGAATATATCGGATTACACACACAAACACACTGACCCAGCTTTAGGCTGTGAGGGGTGGAACACTGTCCCTCTATGAACAGGACCTGCCTGGCCTTCCAGTGCCACAGAGAGCCAAGAGCTAGGTCAAACAGCCTTCAAGTGCCTCCCAAAGCTGTCATCTCCAGTGGATCTGAGGGAGAGGCCTGCAGGGACGAGGCTCTGGCACTGCTGAATCAGTGTCCTCAGCAGCACTTACAAAGTGCTTGAAAGGGATAAATACCCCAAAGCATTCCCAGGCTAATGAGGCTGGGCCCTGAGCACACACTGACCTGCAGTAGCCATTTATGATCCTGCCCGACACCACTCTGGTGAGAGCTTTCCAGTGCTTGGCTTCTCCTTCCACCGGAGCTCCCAGTAAGACAACATCTTCAATGATCCCTTGTGAGTCTGTCAAGGTGAAAGCAGAACAGCTCAGATTTAGAAGATGGATCTGAAGATATTCTTATATGAAGTGCGTTCAGGTGTGCGCTACAGAAAAATCATCATTTTGGTGGCTTCGATTTGAAAGACAGAAACAACGGAAAGGAGGATCATAAATACAACTTTGCATACATGTGAAGTGTCCACACTGGAGTTAATCAATGTGAAAAATCGAGATCCTCAGACAATGCAAAGGACCAGGCTGATGGCAGGAGGGAGAAGTTGCCCAGTCTCTGCTCAGAAAGATGCTGTTCAAGCAGCAAGCCTCTGGAAAGGTCTTTCTGGAGACTCACTGATGTGGGTTTGCACAGAGCTCTGAAACATGTGAAAGGGTCTGAGATCCCACAGCGTGAGCAAATATTGTCATACATTAAGCATGAGGAACTCTTCCCACAGCTGATTCTATGAAAAACATGACCTGAACACGCAAGAGGAAACCCCAAATTGTTAATATTGATTTGGAAGTAGCAACAACGGAGGCACTTGCCAATATTCGGTGAAGATCTATCAACTGGTTTGATTTCCTTCTGCTGTAACCTGAATGCCCAGGGCCTGATTTGCTGAACAGCAATGTTGACTTCTAAGCATAATAAATCTTCTCACTTATCAGAGAGCTGCAGCTGGGCAATTACAGAAGAAATAATAATAGAATGAGAAATATTGGGCAGCTCTGCTACTTCCCTAAACTCCTGAACAATAGATCTGTACCTTCCATAAATCTTTGTACAGAGACATGAAGCCTCTGATGCCACGGCAGTTAAATGGAAGACTCATAAGCACAACATTCCAAATCCATTCTCTGCACTTGTGGGAGACCAGGCTCCACAGACCTGAGCTAAACCCAACATTTGAGGGAGAGGTGCTGCCTGGGTAGACTTTTCAAATGTAAATCATTTAGCTTCCTTTCCCTGAAAGCAGTAAAAGATGGGAGCTGCCTGCAGTGCCTCTGCATCCTTCTCCGCAGTGTAAATCCCAGTGCCTGACAAATCCAAATGAGCTCTCCTGGAATTATTTCTTATTGCAGAGCAAATTTTTCACCAATAGCAAGGAGCAAAGAGCAATTCGATTTTGTGAGTGTAATCTGTGAGCAATAAAGCCCTGTTCCCATAATCATGGGCAATCAAAATAAAACCCAGAGCCTTGCTAACGGGAAGCTTGCTCCAACCAAGGTTCTAAATTCCACGGCTATGGTGTAAGCCAACTGAATAAACAAGCAGCTAATTCATCAGGATCCTGAATTTTTGGGCAAGGTGTTGGAAGCTTTTGTTTCTCTAGTCCTTTGTCCATCTTCTTGCTTACTCAGAACAAAAAAAATGTTTAGCCTTGGCTGAAAAATACTAATTTTCTTTGAATGTTGACAGGATAGAAACCTGGAAACAGATCACTGGCCTGCAGAGCAGCTGAGGCTGGAGATAAATGAAATGTATTTTTCAGTTTGTAAATCTTTTAGATGATGAAGAACAATAAAGTCTGCAAAAGCTGTGGAAAAAAATTAATTCATTACCCATTTAACCTCATGGAGAGTTGCTAATGAATAAGGAGTTTTATAAAGGAAAATTTCCAATCAAGTCCAAGCAGGTGGGAACAGAGTGAGAATGACCAGCCAAAATTAAAACCTGGTTAAGATGACTTCTCCAGAAAAGGTGCGGAAGAAAGAAGCTGTCCCAGAGACCAGAACCAATCCTGGGAGCTGGGCTTTGCTGTGCCCTTGGGATACAACTCACTGGGAAAGGGGAAGTATCTCAGCATGTTAGTCCTGACTGGAGGGAGAACAGGGCTGGAATTCAGCTCTGGCTGTGTACAGATGTTTCAGGGCAGAGCTGGCAGCAGCATTCCCAATACCTGAGCACAGCAGGGATCACAGGAGCTGTGATCAGCACCAAACACCCAGCCTGTGACACCTCACTCCTGACACACACAGCTGGGTTTCAAGGTTCAGGCTCTGGTGGTAACAGCCATTATCAATTAGCATTAGTTTGCTAATTGCTAATTATTTACTAAAATGCATGGGAATCACGATGAAGAAATCAGAGCAATGATCTTCCCACGCAGTAACGTGTCTCTGATTGCTCATGTACTCCAGCTTCTGCCATAATGTCATTTTCTGGAAACCTGCTGAGCTCTGGCTCCCAAAGTCATCCATGATGAAATATCCCAAAGGTTATTCCATTGCTTTGCAGAAAAGCATTTGAACAAAGTCTGAGTCCCTGCCGTGGTGTTTCACTGGCCAATCCATCATTAGCTATTTGTCCTCAGAAGTGCCACTGCCATCTGGATACAGAGCCCTGCACGACAGGGCCGTGTGTTCCTTTCGTGTGAGACATCCAAGTCCAAACCCAAATCAGTCTCAGCTGTCCCAGGTCCCAGCTCCATTCCTTCTGTGGCTTGCTCTGGAATGTGCCTGTGAAGAACGCCTTGGCAATCTGTGCTAAGCATGCTGCTTTTCATCTCACCAACAGCTCAGCTTTCAGAATTCAATTAAGGAACTGAAAAATCACTGTATGGTGGGAGCTGCTCTGATACATAACCACGATACTTGGATTTCTTTGGAGTGGCAGCCAACCTTCCAGACCCCTACGGACTTCCTCCCTAAGCTGTGGGCTCGTGTTATTCCAGAGCCTGCAGACTGAAATAAAAGCCTGGAAATACCTCAGCCCTTGGCATCCTCAGGACACAAAAAGTGTAGATCTAGGGCCAGATTAGGATCTGGGTGCTGGCTTCAGTGTAACTCCATTAGGATTATTCTGGATTTGATTAGATTTATTTTGAGAACAGAATTCCTGTATTTGAGGACTTCCATTTTAAACCAAAAGTGAAGTTCTGGCACACAGCTGTCAGTGCTGACCATCTCCATCCTCACTTGACTCTGTTCCCACCTACTTGGACTTGACTTTATAAAATTCACTATTTATGATTTATTGTGAAGCTAAATGGTTAATGAGTTAAATTGCTACGTGGGGGGAAGGCAGGCTGCACATACTCACTGCTGACTCAACTCCAAGATACAATTTCCATCAACTGATCATAATGATTTTACTCATTTTTTCCCCCTAAATTAAAAATAGAATCTATTAATAAACAGAACCACAATGGGTAATAAACTGACAGATGGTTTTATACTTGACTTTGGGGGAAAATTACCATGAAAATAGCAGATGACAGTGGCATTTCAGCGACTTAAATGGAAGGCAGGACTCAGGGAATCAGATACAAGAGCTGCAGAGAGCTCCCAAGAAAGGCAAAGCATCCTCTGCCTGGATCAGGCAGTGCGTGGGCAGCTCCAGACTGATCACAAATGTCACCTTGTTTACAGAACAAAGTGACCCACTGAAACCCCTCAAGTGAAGATAGTGGATTTCATCTGCTGGACTGGAGGAAATGATAGCAGAATTTGGCTCCAAAGGCATTTAAACTTTTTGTTTGTTTGTTTTTGTTTTTGTTTTTTTGTTTTTGTCCTATCCTAAAAGACCCAAGCTGTGTTCTTCCTCTTGGAAGAAAAAATTCTCCATCAGAAACAAGGAAAATAGAAGAAAGAATGGTTAGAAGGTGAATTTTACCTTTTTCTTGAGCCATTTCCTGCAGGCAGAAGTAAATGACTCTGGCACCAAGGCTGAAGCCAATCAGTGTGACAGGTCTCTGGCCCTGAGGAAGAAAGAATGGAAAAAATGCCATCAAATGGTGTTTAGTCTGGAAAGAGACACTGGGCTTGGGATCCCTGAGAGCCTGAGACACAGAGCACTGCTTGTGCATCACCTTTGAAATACTGGAGCAATCTGGTTGGTTTCAAAGGGGTCAGGTCTCCTCAGAGTTATGTCCAGCTCAATATGGAGAATTCTACATATCTGAGTATTTTGTATGTTTTGATCTTCAGAAAATCAACTGAAAAAACTCCAACAATCAGCAGTTACAACAAAGCGGATGTTTCAAACAGAACCCAAACATATGTTGTCATTGGTTTGAAATTTCCAAATGAAAACCTTATTCAAGGAACAAAATTTTCTTAGAAATGTTTCAATAAACAGAAAAAGAAGCTGTAATACAAAAATACTGACCAGTTCCAGATTTCAGGCTGAGTGACAGCAGCACCATGTGATGGTTATAAAAAATGATGTGGCTTCTAAGCTTTAAGCTTTTATTTTGAATAGCCTAATAAGATTTTCTGTAAGATCAAAGGGAGCCTAATCCCAACATCAATGAAAAATGGTCTTTGTAATATGCAGGGAGCAGGTGTGTGATGGACACCCCAGACATCACATTAACTAGTTTTAGAATCTCTGGTGCACTGGAATGTGTGTTTTCACAACAGCAAATGCTTAACAGGCAGGAACAAATGCCCCCGAGCAAAACAAAGAGCTTATATTAAATAAAGTTTATTGAGTTTTCTAGGATTGGATTTTTATGAGAAATCAAGTTTATTCCTCCTCTGCTGTTCCACCTTGCTGGGACACACAGCTCTGGGGCCACAGCTCCCCTTGGGTTCCTCTATAATCAACAGTGACTTGTGTGAGACAAACACGTGGCCAGCAAAAACCAGAGCAGGCCCAGCAAATGATGGCAGGCTCTTGGGGGGCAGAAATTACTTTTTTCAAGCCCTTTCAGAGAGACTCCTGTCACTTCTGTCAGGTACCAGCCCATTCCCCTTCTCTGGAGGCAAAGCTATGGCTCACTGGGCATTGGCTGCCACCCACTTTTCTCTCAGGTTGTTTTGCTGGTGCCTCTTAATGATCAATAAGTATTTTTAGCATTCTGTATTCTCCTTTCCTTTTCACCCAACCTCACTTCCTGCTCTGTGATTTCCAGTAGGTGAGTGGGCCTGGCTGTGCTGTGACACGGTTAAGCCACTGGTCGTTTATGACCTGCATCTCTTATTCCTCATTAAAAAAATCAGAGATTTAGGTTAAATGGAACAAATCTCAGCAGGGTTTCTCTGATTCACTTGGGACTTCCTCCTTTTCCCCAGTGAGCCACTTATCTGCTGGTCACCTTCATGCAGCACTCTCCAAGTTTTTCTTTCATTGATTTTTGTCTCCCTAGAAAGATACCATGTAATGAGCATGACTATAAAACTTCACTTCCCTGGGCCAGTTCCCTCCCAGCCGTTATTCCTGGAGAATTCTGCCCCGTTACCTGCTGTCGGCTGAGCAGGATGTGTGCAAGGTGTTTGCCCACTTCAGCAGAGCGGTGCAGACACACTCCCCAGGGGTTGTCAATGACACTGGCAACAGTCAGGAGCGACGCTGGCCAAGTCAAGGCTGTCACAATCCCTGCAACAAACAGAGGTTTCTTAGAAAACATCAAAATCAAGAGAGTTCATTGAAGTTAAAAGCTAAGCCTAGGAGCTTTTGTCATTTCCAGCTCTTCTTTCCCAATAGCTGTGCTGAGAAATGCTTTGCTGGACTAAAGATAAGAAAGAATCTGATGTTCTGGCATGGGGGGGGGGGTGAGTGTAACCTGTGTGTTGGGAGGTTTCTGTACAGCAGTAAAGGGTGTAATAACGTGGAGAAATGAACAGTCACACGTGAAGGAAGGTGCTTCCAGCTGTAACTTTAACAGAATGATGCAATGACACAGTGGCTCAGCAGTCCAGGAAAGCACAGCTAAATTACAGGTGTGGTAGAGGAGGTGCTCAGGTCACTTCTGCTGGGCAGTGCCAGCACTGCCTCCTCCAAAACATTCCTTCTTTAGGAAAGCTCCTCTAACAGTGAAACTGCAGAGGAGCCACTCAAGCAGATCTGATACGATTTAGTTTCTTACCTGACAAGACTGTGAATTTTAGAGCTTCTTGAGCCATCATGTTCACAAAACCATTCAGCAGGGAATCCAAGGCATTGCCAAGCTCCATCAGGTACTTGGATTCCCAGGCCAGGCAGTACTGCTCACTCGAGTGCAACATGCTGCTCCACGGGGCTGTGAAGCTCCCTGGGAAAGGTGCAAAGATGGAATTCATGTTTGGAGAGAACACAATGGCCGATTCCTGGCAAGAGGAGCCCAACTGAGCATGGGAACAGAACCTGCAGGACACTGGAATATTCTGGCAATGCTATTAATGACAGAACAACAGTGAAGGGTAGACCAGAATTGTCATCTTCATTCACTAAAAGCCTTCCCACACTGCTCCTTCCCCAGACAATGCAGGCAGGTTGAGGCAGCTGCTGATGAAAGTGACACAAGATCCCCACAGTGGACTGTCATATTTGGGGACACACAGATTGGCAGCTACTGGCAGCTCCAAAATCACAAGGTGGCAAATTCCATAAAATTCCTGTTCTTAGTGCCTCTGTTTGAAGGAGTGTGTACACAGACAGACACTGCTGTAAGGAGGAAAATGGATGACAACCCTAGTTTTGCTCTTTAAAACATTCTAGCAGACTGCTAGTTATGGAAGAAGAATGTGTGTCATCTGTAACTCCCTTTTAAGGGCAAACAGACACAAAAAGGTTCCTGGAGGGACACATTTGCCTCTCAAACCGTGCCTGGGAGCCCTCCAGCCCTGAGGACTTGGACCTCTGGCAAGCAGAGAAAGAGAGAAACCAAAGCCCAGCACTGCAAAGTAAAAAAAACTTCCCTGTGCCAGCAAACTGCAGCCAGGCAAGTGACAGGGAGAGACATCCTTCTGCATTAATGATATCCAGAATTAATCATAGTGCTTCTCAATAAACTGGCAGCTGTTCAGTCAGCTTGCTGAGCACATCAGCAGACAGGTGACATATTTTATATGACAAGCTACATCGGAAAATAAAGCACTACAGACTTTTCAAGGTTTCCCCTGTAAGTCACCTCCAGAATGCTGTGCTTAACAGGATTTACTTGACAGAACTTTCTTGCCAATAAACCTCATTAGCTGGCAGATACAGAGAGAGCAAAAACACTGTTTTCTGCTAACTCCTGGAGGATAAACATAAGGTCTCAGAGACACTTCGTACTAGTGCTGGCAATCAACTCCCAAACAGATCTTTTCTGGCAAAACCATGGAACAGTTCCTAACAGAAACAATCCTGCTACGGCTGCTCCCAATCCTGCTATCACCACCATCTTAATGCCCTTTTTTTTCCCCGTTTGCCTGGGATTGCAGATTGGGTGGCAAAGTCTTATGGTGAGAACTGATGTGGTTTAGTTACCAAGCCATGGAAATGTGGGGCAGACATGGTGCTTTGGGAGCACAAACACAGCCTGCAGTGGGACACAGCCACGGCTCTTTGAGCTCCTCTCTGTTTTCTCATCATGTTCTTACCATATTTGCCAGTGCACAGCCATCCAGTGATTGCTATGGTGATGTGGAGCTGTTTCCCTTCAGTAAGTGGGAGGAATTCAAACTCTTCTATGGCTCCCACACGTTTCTTCATCTTGTATCCTACATGGAGCCAGGAAGTAACACACGGCTCAGAGATGGCACAGAAAGGACACACTCTGCTAACAGTAAGAGTTCATTAAGAAATTAATTGGGTAATCTGGAGAGGGTTTTTTTCCTCTCCCAAACCCTCAGTCAGTCCATGCATTACTTATAGCTTGGTAAGGAGCTCCTTCTGAGCTTGTGTTATCTGAGGGAATCCAGCAGAAGGGTTTTTTTGCTGTAACAGCTGCTTTTCTCCACGGCAGCACCTTTCTAACCCAGAGCAGAAAGTTTTCATGTCCTTCATTAACCACACACCAAATAAATTCTTGCCCTATTTGGTCACCAGGGGCTACACAGTACCTGAATCAGCACTGACATAAAAATCTCACAGATTACACCTCCAATCACTTCCCTTGCTCTGCAAAGAGCTCAGTGTGGTCACTGCCTGCATTGGCAGACATGATCCTGTGCCTCAGTGGCTGAGAATGGTGTGGTCACTCTCTTACCAGTAAGACCAGCTCCTGCTGCTCCAAAAAGGGATGCCATGACAGCAATCCCAGCAGTAGATCCTAAAGCAGCTGCTCCAGCACTCCCGATGATCGTGGCAGCTCCCGCAGCAACCAGAGGGGCAGCCAGGCCTCCTGTCAGACCTGAGGATGCAACAAGAGATATCACCAAACTATTACCCCTTAGAAACCCCAGGCAGGCATTTCCATGTGCTGGGAGAGTGCTGCTACTGCTGCTGGAAGAGCTTTTTGCATGTCAAATAAAGAGGCTTCCCGACACCCTCCCCAGGCCCTGATTCTCTGCCCACATTCTTTGTCTGGCTTCAGTAAAAATGAAGAATCATTTCAAAGTCAAAGGAAGGCTATGTGGTGGTCTGGGGTGAGTTCTGCTCTATTTGCTCAGGAAGCATGGATCTAATCTCACACTTTTGATTTCAGAGTTGAAGATCTGATCCCCTTTTAACATGAGAACGAAGAAGGAGAAAACATTTTTAAGGGTGACAATCTCAGTTTAATTCTTCCCGCAGCTAGAGAAGCTACACTGGAATAACTTTTCCAGCTAATTCTTTCATGTTTATTTTTGTGGAGCTGAAAATACTTTTCTTGGCTTCAGACCCCTCTCTGTCCCTGGTGCCGTGTCCCCAGAATGCCAAAGGCAGCCTCACCAATCACTGTTCCACCCCCAACAGTTGCCAGACCGATCAGCAGGTATCTCTTCAGCTTTTTCCTTCTTTCCTTCTTTTTTCTTGAGACTTCTGCAGTTCTGTGGGGGGATTAGAAGTACAAAAACTAAGGGAAAATCCTGATAGATAACAATGCTGCACCAGAATCTGCTTTTATTCTCCTCGGTGTAATTTCCCCCCCAGGAACAGTAAAAAACAACATGCAGGTGTGGACTGTGACAGCACACTGAGATTTATGAGCATGGATTTAGAGATTTAAATTGAATGGATTAAATGAACCACAGATTTAAACTGAAACTATTTAATTGCTGACAAAAGCCAACAGATATTACTTACTCAGAAAACCCTTCCTAATAGGGCTGAAGCTTGTAAAAAAAAAAAAAGAAACAAAAAGTCAAAAGCATTTTATTAACTATATGCTGCCTAAGTGTCCAAAAAACCACAAGAAAGCTAAGGAGAAACAGGGAAAAGTGTTTGAAATCAAAGGGAATAGGGGTAATTTGTGCTAACAAACAGAGATGCAATTAAACTATTTTCCAACAGCAGTGTTTACTTCGAGCTGCTTTCTAATTGCACATCACAATATAATGATATAGCAGGAATTAAACACAGTCATCAGTTCATTTGTCTGTGTGCATTTAAGTTGTGTTTTAACAAGCTTATCAGAGAGAGGTAAATAAACCTAAAAGAAACAAATACCACTTATTAGCCACTGCTATTGACCTCTCTCCAGTGTCTTTGTTTCCTCTCTTACACTAAGTGCTTCAATTTCAGAGGAAAGTGGGAGAAACAGAGGATGCTGGAATAAGTTGTTTCCAGAGGAAGGTTCCTTCTGGCCTGTTTACACAGCAGTTAATCCATGCCTTGAAACATGACAATTTATCTTCCTTCCAAACTTGGATATTTTCCCTGTTAATCCTAGCCTAATTTTGGATTTTCATTATCCATATAATTGCCTAATCCTTCCTGGAACCCCCTAAGCACACTGTAATTTTGATTAAGACAATTTTACACGAGTCCCAAACAATATGCAGCTTTGTGAGGCGCAGCAGGAGGAGAATGGAGCTCAGTGGGTGAAATCCCTGAGTCACTGCACTCACTGGCAGAACTCCCACGGACCTGCACGTCATGGAGACCTTGTTTCCACAGAGAGCCTCCAAAAAACCATTGCTCATTACCTTATGCAGCTGTAAACGTGGTGTCTGCAGAGAACAACACCTCTCCAATTTCTGCACAACCACAGTCACTTTCTACAGACCCACGGACAAAGCAGTGTTTGGCTATCAGAGAATGGAATCAATAGGGTTGGAAAAGATCTCCAGGACCACCAAGTCCAAGCTGTGCCCGATCCCCACCTTGTCACCCAGCCCAGAGCACTGAGTGCCATGTCCAGTCATTCTTTGGACACCTCCAGGGGGTGGGGACTCCACCACCTCCACGGGAAACCCCTTCCAATTCTTGACAGCCCTTTCCATGAAGAAATTCCTCCTGACTTAACCTGAACCTCCTGTGGCACAGCTTGAAGCTGTTTCCTCTCATCCTTTCAAAATGCTCTACTTTGTGCTTTAATCATCAATCTGAATGCCTGGCTTTGGATAAAATTGCTCCTGGAGTTCTTTACACAAGTGCTGCAGCTGGGCTGTTCATACCTAAGCTGGCAATACCCAACAATTTCTCTTCTACATGAGGATCATCAGCTTTTACAGTCACTGCACTGCATCTGAGAATAATGACAGGAGAGCTGGAACATGTCTAACCTGGAGTCAGTTGGAATAATGAGCAGTTTGAGTTATATGGTGAGAAAGAGAGTGGCAGCTAAATCCTGCCTGCCCATACAGTAAATAAAAGGAGGAGTTTTGCCTGTCACTTCTTCCCTTCTGGAGCTGCCAGCAGCTGCTTCCTAATGGCTCCTCCATTACCATTATCACTGGATTACCATATTGCTTTTATCCACTGTGGTAATTAACTGCTGCTTCTGGTATTTCTCTGCCCTCATTGTATGAGCAGCTTCTTGCCTGAACCACAAATTATGTTCAGAGAGATTGTTATGGGGAATTTCAGGCCATTTTCCAATAAGGAAAAGTGGCAGGAGTGCACATTAGCAAGCAAATGTTGTGATGTTTTCCAGTTTCTTACAGAACTGTGTACAAAAGAAAGGTTCACACCTGCAGGTCAGTACAGGTTCAGTACAAGTAACGTGGATTTAAGTGGTTGGAGCATTATTCTATAGAGGATTGTACATTTAAACTTGCAGGTTCTGGGCCTCAATCCAACATATCCACAGCAGCAAAGGCAGGAGCAAAACCTCCTGTTAACAAATATCACCTGTGCAGGAGCTGCCAAACCCCTGTTTTTTCTGTTCCAAAACCTCTTGCTGGTCAAAGCTGGAAGCATCCCAAGCACATGCTGGTCTTCCCAGCCCCAAAATCTGTGAGGTCAAGGTGGTGACAGGTTTATATTTTGCTTCCTTTCCCCACTGACTCCTGACTTCAAACCAAAGAAAGGGTCATGGATTCCCCCTGTATCTCAGCCTTGTTTTAGCACAGCAATAACAATGTGCTCACACTGCAGTCTTGGGCTCCTGTTGCCATAAGGACTTTTCTTTTCCCTTTTATCTAATAGACATTTACCCCCATGGCTGCAATTTGGGCAAAGGACAAGGTAGGAATCCCTGGCTCTCTCCACAGCAGAGACACAGGAACCCCACTGGGCTGGCAGCAGGGTTTGAAAGCCACGCTGCTCTTTTGCCGTTATCAGACACAGCTTAAAGGCCCAGCATTGTGGTTTCCACAAATCACAGCAAAACAGTCCCCATTAATACCAACCCTTGCTCCTGCACACCAAACATTTGGCAATCCATGATCTTTGAGATTATTCTGACTTTCCCTTTTTACAGTGTGCTATAAAGTTAAGTGTTATTTGAATACAGCTGTAACTGGAAGATACCCATCACATGCTGGACCCCATGAGAACATCTGAGCTGAACCATGGCATGGGTGATGATTAAAGCTCTTATTAGTGTTCAGGGTAATCTAAAAACCCATTTGCTGAGTTGACAGATGAAAATATTTTCCTTGAAAGTCCACTATGGACATGTTTACTGCCTTAAATATTGCTAAACCGTCGCACAATTCCTGCCTGATTAAAGGAATATAAAGATACTACATTTCTTATAGACACCAAGAATTAATCCTGTATTAATAACATAGAATTCTGAGCCAGGTCTGTACATATCTGAAGATTCAGCTTGTTGCCCTCAGAAATCTCTATTCAATAGGAGTGATCCAGCTATCTCTTAAAGATGGACAGATCTATAGACAATGAACAGCTGAGGATCTAATCCTGATTATCTGTAGGAACTTCATTCTGCAAGAGACAATTCTATCTGAAGGAGAATGGGCCAAGAGACAAGAAGATCTTCATGGTGTATTTATGCACAATCTACAGTCTCTGAGAGGGAACTGGAAAGAGGAAAGGAGTCAGCTCGGTGCAGAACAGCCTTTAGCAGTGTGCGAGGCCAGGTCTCAGCTCTGATTTTAAGAATGCTGAGCTTTTCTGCTTGTCAGTGCTGTGAGGGCTCTGCAACCCTAATCAAGCCATAAATGACTACAGTAAGAGCCATGCGGGGAATAATCAGAGACTGGACTTAGGCACAAGTAATTACTGCTAAGCTTTTGAGCACTGGCAGTGTTTTTTGATCCCATAGTTGACCCAAATGTTCTTACTCTGACTCTTCCTCTTTTTGTTCCTTCAGGCTCTCAAGCAGAGATTCCTCCAGGACTTCCAAATCTTCCAAGGGGATTCTCAGCAGCCCGCTGACATGGCAGATCAACACCCTGACTCGAGCATCATAGTATCCTTGAAGAGAGAAAAGCCCAGGAAATCAGTCTGATCAGTCTGATCACACCGTTTAGTTAAAGAGCAGAGCACTCGAGGAACATGTCACAGAGCAGCTCCTTCCCCCAGGCCCTCTTTTTCTTGCAGGAACATGAGAAGAGACTGATAAATGGAAAATCCTTCTTGCCTCCAAATAGAGCCACCACACCAGGCAATGCCTCTGTGGCAGGAAAACTATCTCAGATCCTTTGGACTCCATCCTCTGTGATAGAGGTCTTCTGGCAACTTTTCAATAGAGAAATGCTGCAGCAGGACCACTGCTAACTGGAAATACCAAACATGTCTATGTGGGTAACTGGGCACAGCCTGCACCAGTGCAGGAGGTGGCATTTTGTAAAAATGCACCTCCGTGCAAAAGCTTTATCTTCAACTCATCTTGGTGACAACAAGAGGCACTCTGGAGTGTAAAGCTACACACCAGCTCCCCCAGCAGCACCACAGACAAACGTTTGCTTTTATACTCCCTGCTGGAGATGCAGGAGTGGACAGTGCACTCAGACAACACCTGACAGCAGAACTGACTGCTCCTGGGCTTATAAGCAGCTGTTCTTGAAGAAAAGACATTCTAAATGTAATAGATTTAAAATTATTTGTGCCAACTCTTGCCTTTTGAATGTGTTTCTCTCAGCAGCACCTACTGCTTCCTGACATTTGGCTTTTATAAAGGGTCCTTGGTACACTCTGGGATGAAAAACACAATTGCTTTTCTCAGGGTGCGTGAAGATACCAGCAAGACCCAACTACAAAGAATGTTTGTGATACCTGCTGCACGTAGATCAAATATGGCATTGGGCAATCTATTAAGTTTGTTTATTTATTACCATCATTACCAAGATACCAAACTAATTCTGTGCCTTTAATGACACTGTTCATCAGGTTTGTGCTTAGCTGAGAAATGAGGACAGGATTTATCTGCACTCCCTCCCGAAATGGGGCACGTCCTGCAAGTCCAGGCAGGTGTGTACTGAGCCCCCTTCTTGTTTCCTGCCTGCTGACACTCTGCTGGGCTCCTTCCTCACCAGCCTGGAGGGAAGGCAGTGAGGCTTGGAAAGATATTTCCTCTAAATTCCAGCTTCGCAAAATAAGCGGTTTTGCAATAACTGACTTGTCAATTTTCCATTAAAAATAAAGCAAGAACAAAACTTGTTTTGTTCTGCAGTGCAACAGGTTAATCAGCAAGCATTGAGTTCTTTCCTGTGAGAACATGTTAAAACACAGAGATTTAAAAAATGCAAGTAGTGATAGAATCCAGGCTTCTTTTAGAAATGAACATTTTGTTCAGTAGACAGCCTTTATTTCATTACTTTTATCAGACTAATCCACGTAATGGATTGCAAACCAGAAAATTGTTTTATGTGTAATACAATACATGAGAAAAATCACATTTATTTATAATGGGCTTCACAAAACACTCTGGAATTTATACCCTGATTTTTTTTTGGGGGGGGGGGGCAACCAGCAGAAAATTTTTAAGGCTGAAATCATAACAGCTTTACTGCCTTCCTAGAGGAAGAGGTCACCTGCTTCCCTGGAAACATTGGAGAAAAACCACCCCACTCCATCACCATTGACATCTGCTTTCCAATGCATGGTGTGTGAAGGTAAGAGATGAAGAGCTGTTCAATTTTCAGTGGGTATTATTAACCATCCCTAACATAAGAGTTGGTTTTTTTGAAGGGGATGCAGGGAAGGAGTGTGCTGCTTTTGCCAGAGAGGAAGCTGAGATGAAATAGTATAGTACCTTTTCAAGCACTTTAAAGTACCAGATGTAAACTCAACTATATTATTTTTACAAAGAATGAAGTAAGTAAACTTACCATCTTGAAGAGAGAAGGATAAGAGGTCCTAAAGGGAAAAAAAAGAGAATATTCAATTTAACTGACGATATAGGTCTGGAAGGATCAAAATGGAGGCATGAAAACCCATCAGACTTATTTAATTACTGCAGCAGCTCAGTTCATGAGTGGGAAGCAGAAAGCCACAATTCAGTGAGGCAGCACAGAGCAAAACCAGTCCAAAATTCTCCAAAGGCCAGCAGAAAGGGCTGGACAGAAGTAGGTAATGCTTGGTATATGCCGAGGCATCCCACAATTTCTGTTATTTTGTTATAACCCTGATCTTACACCAGACTTCAAAGTTTGGAGGAACAGGGCTCTAATCCTCCCACTCCAATGCCTTCTGCTCCCTACACAGTCATACCTACTCACATATGCAACATCAGTAACAGGTTTGAATGTTCCTCTAATGACCCCTATTTTCTTTGGCATTCTGGGAATTCACAGCTCTAGGCAGTAAGGCTGAACTGGCATGAAATTCTTTTGAATTAAGTGAGTTAGAAAACTCAGAATTTATGGCCATCTGTCAAGACTGAGGAACTTGACTTCTGTGTTGGCTCTTTACCAAAAAAAAAAAAGGAAAAACAAATCATTTCAATAGATGGTTTCTACGGATAAATCCATGAAAAAGAGGCCAGTGTTTTTACAATTGTGTTCTCCTCTTTTATTGCCACTGGACAAATTCTAAGCTCTTTATGTGACTACATTAAGCACCAGCTCAGTTGAGCTGCTTCCCTCTCCTACATGCAAATACAGCACAGTTGAATTTTACAGGGAATCCTTTCAGCCCTCTGGGAACACAAAAAATGCAGCCAAAGATGTAGGAGGCTGCCAAAGAGTTTATGATTATTAGTCCTGTAAGCTCCCAAGCAGATTTGTATTGTAAAAATGTTTCTAATCTGAGAGTTCTACATATGAGAAGCGCAGAATCATCCGGAACCAATCAGAAAAGGGACAAACTGCAGACTGTTCCTCAGGCTGACTGGTGGGATGTGAAAATTGGAGACACCAGTCCAGAGGGAGGGATGTAACTGGTTTCCCAAAGCCTGAGTACTGGGAGTGCCCAAGGATCAGCTACATGGGCACCATCACCTCCTCTCTGGGTATGATTCTGGGGAAAGGGTTGGCACAGAGGTGTCAAAAGCCCAGCAGGAGGTTCAGGGCTGAGAGCCCTGAGCAAAAAGCTGACCAAGCAAAAGGCCTCAAGTCTAGAATAACGTGAAGCTTGTGACCTTGTTGCCACAATTTTCCCTGGACTGACATAAGCAGCCTCTGGAACAGGGTGATGGTTTGTGGACAATAAACTCCCCCTGAGTGAGGCTCAGGGAGCCGGGGCTGTGACTCAGGTCCCGTCCCATCTGCCCAATATCACCTGGGGCACCTTGTATCAAACCACCCCAAATAAATCTGGCCTAAGCAAGTACACATGTGCATTTCAAAAGGTCAGGGATGCAGGTAGGTAATCAGGTGATAAAGTGGAACAACTGTTTTTATGGCATCCGTGCCAGTTAGCACTCTCAAATTCTCCAGTTTAGGCTGAGCACGTACTGCACATGCAGGCAGCTGGAATCCAACCAGAAGTGATTAGTTCACAACTGCTTTGTTTTCCTCCCTAAGCAGCAGTTGTTATACTGCAGCCTTATTTTGAAATCAGTGTTTTGAATCTCCCTGAAAACTCTATGACAAAACAACCACCCATATGACTGAGAAGCCCTGCAAAGGAAGGCAATGTTTATTCAGTCTTTGCCAGCATTTTCTGAGGTGATGCAAGTTCGAAACCCCTTTCCTTAACAACAGAGCCCCTAATCCACATTGCAGAGAATGTGTGTAGGAGACCACTGGAAAATGGGCATTCCCAGTGTGTTGAGAGCAAAAACTGTATTTGTAATAAGAATTTTAAATGTTTTATCACCTATCACCATTTCTACTCCTCTTTTATTGCACTGCCTTCCCATACCACACCCTATAGCCTGCTATGACTCCTGTCTTTAAAGGATTCGGTTACCACCATCTGCCTGTGTTAGTCATCTGCAATGAACACAAAGCTAACAATCCATAATCCTCACATGTTCATTGAATCAATGGTGAGCTCACATCTAATCTCCTGACTCCATGGATCATCCCCTCAACTCCTTTGAGATGAAGTGCCTTCAAAAATCTAGCATTAGTGCCAGCAAGGCCCTGCTACTGAACACACCGAGCAATTAAAGCAGATACTTAATAAACAGTAAATATTGCATGAGCAGCAGCTGAATACAAAGGAGCACAAGCACCATAAAGCAAAAGATCAATAATTCATAAAGCTTTGTCCCGTAGCTTGTTTGTTTTCAGGTAAAAAAGAAAAGGCTGATCTCAGCTTATCACTGATGTTTCCCCAACACCAGTGCAGACACACCTCTATTGCCTTGCTCTACTAAAGTCATTCTGTCTCTCCTCAGACAGAATCAATCACCTTGCCCATGCAGATGATTGTGTAAAGGATTGATGCTGTGGCATTAGACTGATATTATTCCTCATTTTGCTCAACTGATCAAAGTTGTCTCTGGTTTCTGTATTCCACTTGACTCCAGGGGATATCCTCAGTTTCCTGGATCAGAGCAAAATCCCCTGTGCTTCTGCTGATCCAGAGCCACTTATATAAAAGCACATGGAGCTCTTATGCAGCATAAGCTCAGAGCAAGCACAAGCTATTTTTCAGCCTTAATAAACTCAGCAGCAATGCAGGAAAACCTGCCTCAGTGTAGAGAATCCATCCTGACACAGAGAGAATGAGGGAAACAATGCAGAAAGAACCAACGTTCTTCCTGCCTTGAAGCAGAACAAGGCAGAAAGAATGAGTGTGGATGTATTGAATTTGAAGAAACAGCATCTAAAGAGCCACTTTCATTTTAGAAGATCTTCTCTAAATTACTAATTAAGCTTAAGACTTCTGTTGCTGTCCTTGTAATGTTGTAGGACTTTGGGCCCTGGAACATTTGGATGTTTGGAGCAGATCCTCTGAGGCATTTCACGGACTGACAGGAAACAAGAAAAGGTGGCTGAAGAAATGGGAGCTGGTCATGGTGACCAAAGAAGTTCACTGTTCTCTTGCCTTGCACAGCCTAGTTCTCACATCTGCTGCTCTGCTGGGCCATTGCTCAAGGTGTGTGTGTGATAACCCTTAATCAATCAATACCAGAGCACTGGCTGCATGCAGGGTGTCTGGCACAGGGTGACACGGCACAGGGTGACAGTGCCCATGTTCTGTGTGGCACCAGCAGCTGCCTAATGCCCTTTTCACCCTGCATGACATAACAGGAGGTTGGGGGAGGAGAGATCTTCCCCAGTGAAAGTAAAAGCTGACAAAATGCTTCACCTCTTTTAAGTTTCCACCAGCTTTTACAGCAGAACATTATGGAGCAGTCCCAGTTTCACTTTCTCAGTGAAAGAAAATAAAGTCACAATAATATCCTTTTGGTCAAAGCTTACTCTGGGAAAAAGACTTTGGAAATTGTGCTCCTTGGAGCATGTATGTGGAGGTGGTTTGTATTACATATGTAGTGAAGGGGCTTTTAAACAAGTGAAAACCAGGTCTACTGTGTTCAGGGTGTCACTAAAATCTGTACAACACGTGTATGAATGAAAACCACTGCCGTAACACAGTCAAAGTAAAAATTTTGTTAGTTCTCTGTTCTGTAGAGCGAAACCATCAAAGACATGACTCAGCAGACAGTGAGCATACCTCACGTTCATCATTTCCGTGAGCTCTTTATGGACAGACTGCCAGACCCCCCCCAACTGCTTATGAATAGATGCTATCAAAAATATTGATTTTATTTCCCTGACTGCACAAACAGCACTTCAGCTGCAAACAGACACATATGACAAATCCCTCTTGCAAAGCAAACAAGGGCGAGGGGAACACATGGACTCACCTGGGTAATGAGAAGTGGACTTTCTATCAAGATGGGATCCTTCAGCAAAACTTCAGTGAAAGTTTGTGTGCCCTCCCCTCCTAAGCCATCAGCAAAGGCTGTTATGGCACGTAAGACAGCATCAGGTAGGTCCAGCCACCTCACAAAGCCCTTGATGAATTCCATCCTGAAGGAGCTGTAAGGCAACAGAAGCAGTTAAGGCTTCACAACTGGTATTTCAAGGCTCTACAACTGGGTATTTTTGGAAACTTTGACCAGTCCTTGGTTTTAAACATTGGTTCATACAAAAATCAAAGCATCAGGAGTCAGCAGAAGGTGAATTGCTAAACTGGCTAAATAAACAAGGAAACAATCTGAATGGGGCTAGGCCTTGCTTCAGAACATGCTTTGATGTCTGCAATGTCAATGGATGTGTTTTGTGCTGAATTGTAAAAGTCTTACAGGTGCAAGAGAGAAAGATTCCACTCCCCCAACTTCAGAAGACCCCACAGGGAGTGATACCAGCTCTGGCTGAGCCACCACCCAATACCCACCTGGCCTGCCCAGCCCTGGCTCCACTCGTACCTTTGCTCGTTTTCAGGGAACAGCCAGGCGAGGGATATCCCACAAAGCGCGGCATACGCGAATCTCCCTGCTTCACCCAGCTGCCGGCCCAGGAGCATGCACGGCTCCTTCTCCTCGCCATGTTCAGCCTCCTTGTGCTCTTTTGAAGCCCAGCCTTTCCATTTCTCTTCCGCAGCCATTTTCACCTGAAGTTCAAGGAGGAAAAAGCAGCAGAAATAAAACCAACAGCAAACAGTTGGAAACCAGGAAGTGAGGAGACAAATTGTCTTTGTTTTTGCTGCCGGAAGAAGACAGGTCTGACCAGGTCCAGCTTGTCTGTTGCCCCCAACACACTGCTGTGACCAAAGAAGACACAGGAACAGAACACAGATGAACAGTTCACCAATCCTCAAAGGTTTTGCACGAAATTAGCTGACAACAAATACTTCAACCTGCAAAAGGAGAAGTCCCCTTTGAGATGCAAAAGGATGGGATCCATTCAGGCCTATCAGCCCCACATTTACTGCAAAAATAACGTGAAAATAAAAGCCCTACACCTGGTGCAGGGACCAGTACAGATACCTGGGAAATAATTTTCCTCTCTCATCCTCAACCCAAATTGCTCCTGTTTGTTTTGCTGATGGCATTAGGAAAGTTGAATCCAGCTCCAGCCTCTGAGAAGGACTTTGATGTGTCCTGTGGACATTGTTGTGTTTTGCTTGTAATATTCCTCCCCTATACAACCTGCCACTGTTTTTTCCCTAAAAATAAGATCCCTGCACCACACGGAACTTGAGCTGGGCCAAGATATTCTTTTTTAGAATGCACTTTTTTAGATGTGCACACTTCCAAGTGAAGGGCTTCCAGCTGCTCCCCTGATGGTGCCAGCAGCAAAGTGAGACCTCAGACACTGTGACAATGGCTCATTTCAAATTCAGCCTGGGTAACAACCTGCTCCAGAGCTCACTTTCATCACCTGCAATTTCTACTGATTTCCTTAATATTCAGTTGGTTTATAAGGGGCCCAAATCACCCATTTAATTTTATAGCTCAAATTAAAATATTTCATTTCTTCCATACCCTGGCTAAATAGGAATTAGGAGACCACGACACTACAAGTGACTCCGAGGGGATGCAGACACCATTTATGGATAGTTTTAGAGCCCTAAAATAAAGAAGTGCAATAGGAGCTGCTCTTTTTAAAGAGATTTTATTATCTGCATGTCATCTGTCATGGTCCTCCAGGAAATGTGTCCGTCCTGCCTTCCCACTCAGAAACCCTAAACATCCAAACTTCCAGACCAATTTTCACAGGAATAATCTAGCACTAAAGTTTCAATAATTTTACAATTATGTGTCATGTCTGCTCACCTCTGGACACATTAAGGGAGACAGCACTGAAAATAAAATCCCCTTCCCTGACAGATTTATTTATTTAACTTGGGCTAATATGAAAAGGAAACCACTAAAAAAAGTCCATGAGCAGTACAACTGTTTAACCTCATTTCCTAATAACATAAAATATGGAGCAATAATGGAGCAACACCACAGTGGCCCCTGGCATGCAACAAATAATCCAGAGTGCTGAGCAGCTAAAATACCCAGAGAAAGTTTCTGGAAGACTTTGCTCTGAAGATGCTCAAATCAATGTAGTTCCCTCTACACAGGTATCTTTTTCCTTATAAACACGCCGGGAAAAATGGGCTTGGGATTTTCAGATATGCAGTGTAAAAAAAAAAAAGGACAATGTGTGATTCACTAAAGAAAATTTGGGCCAAGAAGTTTTGCCACAAATCCAAGATGAGGGAATTGAGAGTTAGAAACATATTCCAAAAATTATTTATTCCAAAAGTTTTTAAGTCTCGTGGCAATGGAATTCTCATCCCTGCCTCGAACGATGTGGTTCAGCAATCAACAGCACTGCCATAATCTGAACTGTCACTTGAAAGAGAATTTTTTATCACTTCCAGTTCTCATTTTTCACACAAAGCCCTTTGTTTTCTTGAGAGATGATGTATTTTATACAGCAGCGCATACAATCCCGTTTGGAAAGCAAAAAGATCATTCCTTTGGGGATCCAAAGCTGTACGATACACGTGTTCCCTGCAGCTGAAAGAGGAAACAGAGACATGGTGGCATCGCGTCTGTCCTGAACTATAACAAAAGCGACCAAACCATCATCTCCACAACTCCCAGAAGTTAATGAGGCATCTCATTAACTTCAGAGAAGCGGTTGTAGATAATTATTCGGACGGGGCTGGCCAAAAAGGCCCGTGTAAGGCACAGCAGGGAAACCACAGCCCGACTGTGGTTATGCATTGCACACAACGCTGTGACTGTGGAAACATTTGGGCAGAAGAGATTTTTTGTGGACCTGCACATGGCTCCAGACGTGCTGGGAACACCACAGCCTCTGCTTTTAATTTGCAGATACGAGGTATGAACACGGAACGCCGTTAATTCAGTCCTGTCTCAATGCAACACATAAAAGCGAATATGGATGGGCCACAGGGACTAGAACCCGAGGGCATGGGGAGATGGAGGAGCCCAAAGCTTAAGTAATTGGAAAAGTGAGCGTGTTTAATTCAGTTAATATTAAGGTTTGCACAGCAGCGGCTGAGATGTCCTCACAGAGAAGTCGGAAAAGCTGCGGAGAGGGAACAGCACATTAAGAAGCATGGAGGCACCACCTCAGCTGAGGAAGCTGTGAGGGCGGACACCGCCACAGCTGCCCGTGTTCACTTTTACCGCAAGTCCTTCACGTCTGAAGTCTCTGACGGTCCAGCACAGGCACTTATTTACGGAAAGAGGCGCTTCTGGCCAGGCTGAGGTCCGGAAGCAACGTCCAGAGCAAAGGAGGGGCCTAGGGGGAGCGGCCCGCCCTCAGCCCACGACGCTGCCCCCACTCGCCCCTCAGCCCGCGACGCTGCCCTCGCCTGGCCCCTGTCCCACCCCTCGGCCTGGCC
>VZTN01001416.1:1282-40659 GCA_013400515.1 Erpornis zantholeuca | reverse complement strand
CATATATATATTTTGACTTATCTGAGTGCAAAAGAACAGAGTGGACTGAGTAGTACTTAATAAATAGTAGGTAAGTTACCTGTAGCTGTTGAAAGACAGCATTGGAAGGGTTGGCTACAAAAAATGATGTAGAAAGACTATTTCAGGATAGCAATTTCAGTGGAATTAAAACATAAGGAGATAAATTCATGTCATTAAATGACATGAAATGAACACACACAGCAAATTTCTCAAACCAAAAAACCCACACAGTTTAATTTTACTTCGATATATATAGATTCCTGACAATGACCATGGATTGGAGGATGAGGTTGCCTCCTCTCCAACCACACTGGTCAAACTAGAAGTCCATCAATTGTGTCTTCCTCAGGAGAGGAATGAAAAACAAACAAAAACAGTTAAAAAACATTGCTTCCTTTACATAAAATACGTGAAAAACTCTATAATAAAAAATGCAATCATCGAAAAGCTAAAAAATCAGACCGACAAAGTGACATGGGGAAAAAATTGAGTATGGGATTTTTCAGGATTTTTGTTTGTCTTTTGGTTAGTTTTCTTGGTCTGGGTTTTTTTGGCTTAACAGGGGGATAACCTTTCAAAGTAAAATTTCTCTACTGGGGGGAAAAAAGATGAAGTTAAAGAAATACCAAGAATTTGTATTATATAGAATTTGCAACACCAAATTCTAAAGAGTAAACCTTTCTTTACTTTTTTCCAATATCTGAAGAAAGAAAGGAGGAAGGTATTAATTATTAAAAAATAACAAAATTAATATTAAGTGGAAGAATCAATCATGATGGACAAATAAAAAATTGATATGAAATAAACAAGAAGCCTTTCGCAGAACTAATGGAAATAGTTTGACATATTGAGAGGAAAAGAAGTGGATGAGCGTCACGGAATGAGATGTATATGGATTCTATTACAGAGTTAAATACATTTTATAACAGCATATTTACAAAACTTATTTTGCCTGAATTTTCACTAAATCGTTTCTCAATCCTGATGTCTCTCGAAGGAATTAAATTAGTTTTATTCTATCCACACTGTTCACAGAAAATGGAAACAACTTGTCCATGTAGAATGATTCACTGATTTGAATCAAGTATTCTTAATTTATCTTTCATAATTCAGCCAGCAATAATGTAAACTTGGAAGAGAAATTGATTGAACGATGGCAAACAGGAGCAGAATATACTGCAAAACCTAGGCTTGAGAGAAAGCCTTCAGCACTGTATTGCTAAGATTTGTGCTGTCTTATTCCAGTAGGGTTCCAGTGAGTCACAGGCTGTTTCCACTGAGAGCCTCTGAAAGGGGGAGATCAAGGTTTACTTGGGGTCTTACTACCCAGGCTTGTCTGGGGTCTAACCAATCGCAGTGACACAGGTAGTGTAGCGAGAAAACGTGCTTTCATATTTGTTAATCATACCAAGAGGACCTAAAAATTTCTTCAGTGATCAATTCTGCCTTTTAGCACAAGGAGTAATATGAATTCTTCACAATCTGAGTGTAAGGCCAGCTTATCAGCTGCCATAAGGCAATTATTCCTTTTGATTTTGACTCTGTTCTGGCCATTTATGATAATGGTCTGCCCAGATCATGCATACAGGGATGCTGTGGGCTCCTCTGCCTAGCACTCATTCTGAAGTCACAGCATCACAAAACTTTGTTTTGTAGATAGCTCAGAAGGGCAATGGGAAGAACATAGAAACTGTATATACCACAGACTATCTGATCAGAAATGTTAAGTACACTGGTGTGCTAAATTTAATCCTTCCGCTAGCAAATGGACCAAATGGCTAAACAGGACAAGTGTTCTTGGGCATTTTAGCAGTGTGCAGTTTAACTCTACTCTTGTCAGAAATCCTTCCAGAGTCCAGGCTTGCAGATGAGTGTATTCTGGCCATGATCTGGTGCCTAGAATTTTCTGTGGAGGGCAAGAACTGAAAGGAGCTTGCTGTTTGCTTTGATTTTATTGTATTGCTAAATAAAGAGAGAGGGTGAGACTATTTCACAACTACTATATCACCCAGCAACCAGTGGCTTCTGCTTCCAATGTTTCCCTGGAGGGAGTGTTTGATTCTTCATAATTTCTCCCTCAAATATCCACATGGATATGATTAATTCTTCTGTTCCTCTGCTGCATCTAACTTGAGAGGTGTTTTAATTTTGGAGCTGTATTTGAAGTTATATATGAAGTTATGTATAAAACATTACCTTTCCCTAATGCATTTTATTTTTTTATTTCAGAAGGCATTTTCCATATACATAAGTGTGCACTATGATTTTCAACCTACACCCAAGATTGCATTTATTACTCATTTTAAACATTAATTGTCCTGCAATGCTACTTTGAAGGATGAACTCTAACCACCATCTTTATACAAAATTATAGCTACTATGTGGAAGAAGGTTACTCACATGCAGTCACCAGTCTGAAGTAAATAGCAGTGGGTTGGTATTTATATCCTGACAAGAACCTATGACCAAAGAGAACAAGTATATTTAGGCTTGTTTTTGAAGGTCTGACATTGTGACTTTTCTTAGATCCTGAGTAGGAAGCCTGTAACTCATGTTGTTCTATGACAGTGACTAAAAGTCAGGCACTGCACTGTGTTATCTTTCAGTGTCTAAGCCCTTACTTTAGCATTTATATTCCTCCTCTATCTCTTTCAGATGTGCCTTTGAATTATTCTCCCATTTGACAAGAGAAACTCATGCTTGTGAGGAGTCTTTCTTTTGCAAGCAATCACTTTTTTAGTGCCACAGCTCAACAGGGTTGCTGGGTACAGAAGGGGAAATTTTATTTCATTTATCCATCCATCTACCGTTTCTTATTTTAGGGAGAATTTTAGGAAAACTCTTCTTTCTCCTACAATCAGTATAAAATCAGGGGCAGAAATAAGAAAAATCCCTGGCTGTTATATATCAATTCTTTTGCATCTTTCATTATGTTGACCTTGTCTTTTCAGCATTTCATTTTTAAAGTATTATTTATCACCAGCTCAGCTGGTGAGTGAATGTACTAATATCCAAGAGATCAAAAAGCTTTTTAGGCCTTTTTTGGAGGATATCTGAATATGTTTTCAGGTTAGTAACCTGAATAGCAAGATTCTGAATGTCCAAGTATGCTGGACTAACAGGTATTGTGAATGAATATACTGACAACAAGGTATGCTGAGCAGCTAGTCTGGTGTATCCTGGCACTGAGTTTGCTATGCTCGTGTTGCACGGAAATACAGCTCTGCTCAAGAAGTCTTGGGAATAAATCTTCAAGAACAACCTTAATTTCAGATGTTGGAATGTATATTTCAGGCTGCCTTTTCTTCCTTCTCTAGGCAGAAGTCCAGGTCTGGCCTAAGTAGTGGGCCCTGAAAGTGATAACTAAAGGCTCTAGGACACTGTGGTTATCACTGCATAGTTACCTTGCTTCACAAATAAAGGCAGGAGAATTAATAATGCTTCTGATACCTAAACTAGACTAGCTCTATGCTAGTCTCTGTGGTGGGACACAGATGTATTCTGCATATGGTGAGCTGCAGAAACACAATTTAATTTTAAAGACTTTTGTTACATTATCATTCCACTGAGAGACAGAAAATACTGAAAGAGATTACTGTTGTACTTGTATTCTTTTCCCCTGAAGTTCTGTCTAGACATATATGAGTACACACATTCAAGATTTAGAATTACATAGCAAAATATTTTAAAACCTAAGTCTGAAATAAATAAATTACTCAAAATAAAAGTAGATGTCACAAGCTTCCTAATTTCAACACTAATTTTGGATTAAACTCCCTACCTTCTTGTCCTTTCCTGCAAGAAGTTTACAGAACAAACCATAATTTTCTTTAGACTTCTTAAGGCAGCATCATAATTTCAATACACATATTTTGTCCAATAACTTGTCGAATTATGTCAAATATGTGATTAAATTCAGCAAAATTTAGATGGGAGTTCAAAAAATATCCCAACAAACCTGCATTTTTGTACAATTTTTACCTTAACATGAAAATATTCATGTACATTAATTTTTTGGGATAGTACTTTTGGAAGGTAATTTCCTATCAGAAAATAAATTGAGACGAAATAATCTCTATTAATTTCCCATATAACATGCTGATTTTAGGTTACTGTATTATGTTGTCCCTTTTAATTCTTTATACCACTTCATACTGTGAGTTTTAATGGGTTTTCAAAGAATTCCTTTTTCTTTCCCTGCTAAGCAGAGTTTGTATTTACTGAAAGGTTTGTTTATGGGTTCCTCCTTCAGTGTTTCCAGCTGTGTTGTAGTTTAGCAAATTATAGCAAAGGTCATTAATATTTTTTGCTTGTTTTTTATCTGCTGTAAGTCTACAGACATTTAGTTTTAATATTTGGTTTTGAAAGCCTGTTTTCCCTTCTTTATTTCCGCTGTGTATATGAGCAACTGAATAATATTTCAAACGAAAGCTGTTGATATAATGGAGGGGGTTTGTTCTACATTTAAGCTATGAGTCTGAAAGTATTGTCTGGAACTATAAAAATGTTCTGAGAACTTGATTATTCCATAATAAATACTACTAAATTTTTTTACTCTCACTAGAATTCCTTCACCTTTCTGCCCTAATAATCTATGAAATAATCTTGTGTCTTGTGTATGGGGAATTTGCCGATGTAAGGAAGGATTAGAAGAGGATAAAAGAGAGTAAAATTTTATTTCTGGTGTGGATAATTTTGGAATAAATTTGAATTTACTATAGTAAACAGTTCAACATTTCTGGGACATGAAATTGGAGAAAACAATTATTTTCTTCTTTTGAAGAAATGTGAAGAAGCTCTATGATATTTTTGTTCTTGCCTGCTTTTTAATTGAGGAGAACACCCAGATGTTCTCTTGTATTAGAACTCAGAAAATTAGGGAGTTGCTTGAATGGTTTCTCAGAGGTCTCCATTAAAAGATTGTTTTAGTCAATGAATTATTTCATTTTCTCTAATAAAAGATTAAATGTGAAGCAATTAATTTTCTGTTTCATTCAGCAGGTTGTTTAAAAAATAAATCTGATCATCAGATAAAATGAAATGCTGTATCACAGAGAGATTCTTGTTACCTTTGCATCTGGTAAGAGTGGACTTTTTTATCTTTAAGGGATCCAGCACAAAATGTCCTGAAACATATTCAGTTTTATGAAGCCATTTTCTGCCCTCAAAGCATAGTAGAAACTAGAATGTAACCCTCATTCTGAAACTTTGATGTCAATAGAAGTTTTCCTGCTAAATTCCAAAAGTCCAGACCAGGAAAAAATGCAGCAGTTCTCACATGGCAATAATGTCTGTTTCCTATTGACTTGCACAGAAATAACTCTTGTGATGAGAGACCTTGTGATGTAATCCATTATTAATATGTTGAATCATTCAATCCATTTTAAATATTTGATTGCTTGCTTCTCATATAATATGCATGATACCTTCCTATATAAAATTATCAATATTCTAGGTGCCCATAAACATTACAGAGTTTTTATTAATAATCTGCCAGTAATGCTTTCATTATTTAGCAATGAAGTTTAATTCTATTTTTAGCAAAGTCTTAGGTAACCGCAGCCTACGATCAACATAAAACCAGAATGAAAAGCATCAACTCTGCAAATATGACACAGGAAACCCCCTTAACAATAATTAAAATGATCTTTAGATATGGAGGAAATAAAAGAAAAAATTATGTATTTAAAAAATAAAAGTGTTTTTTTGTATTGTAATTTTTAATGGAAAACAATTTAAGAAAAAAATTATGTTGCCTTCCAGCTCTATTTGCAGCTGTATTTCTAAGAAAGCAAATTTCCAAGTTGTATTTACAACTGCTAGCCTACAGATTAGCACATCGAGATTTAAGAATGTAAGCCATTAAAGCTTCTTATTATATCAACTTATAAACTGAAAAATGAGTCAATTCTTAAATAAAGTCAGAATAACAGAACATATTTACTCATGGTTTGCAATGTCCAGTCCAAGTGTTCTGTTACCATTGTATTTAGGAGGGCACTACCTCTTTCTACTGATGTAAGTCAAAAGAAACTAGATTTAGCTGTCTTCTTTGAAGACCTCAACTTCTTAGATATGCTATCAGAATATCCACCAAACTGGATTGCTTTTAGCAGGAGAACATTAATTTTTGGTGTCTCCATGAGATCACATGTTAACCATTAGAGAGCTCTGCCATTGTAATACTCTGAATGCTCTGAACTGTCCCAGACAAACACGGGCATTTAGAACTGAATATAAAACATTAGTAATGGCACAATTTTTGGCATTTCCAGGTTTAAGGAGGTGATGGAAAAAGATTTCCATGATAGAGTATTAAATATATATATCAATGATATCCTACATTGTAATGACAATCCAAAAACTTTGTGCTGTGCTCAATCTGTTATTGATATCTCTCAGAGACTGAGATGTGTATCAGTCATTCCTTAGCCTGCTATTTAGATTTGATCTTTGTAGAGTCAAGTAGGTCTGCTTAAAAATTACAAAAATTCTAACTTAAACATAAATTCCAGTTTTTCTTCCTTTCTAAATAAATTATATAAAGAAATGTTCATACCAGAATTCAGGATATGTTTATTATTTTTTTTTATTTCTCTTTTTATGTCATGCTTAAGTAGAACTGATATATAGGTTTTACTTGCAAAATGAAAATTCTAGATTTTGTTTAAGTTAAATCCTATGCATTGGCAAAAAATGCCCAATGGAGATTTGTAAATAAACTCATTTACAGTGCAAAAGATATTTTACTTTATTTTTTTTTAACTATTCTTGCAGTTGTGCCTTTTCCCTACACAATAATATAGCTCTTCAAAGAAATCCCAAAGAACATTGGTTCAAACCCTTTGAACAGAATTCAATCAGGTAGACTTTATGTTGCAAACTTTTTAATTTTTTAAAATAATATATCTTAATGCATCTGTGACATCTAGTACTGTGCACCTTAAATAAAGCTTCTAATTTTTGCAAGCTTAAAGCTTGCACTACATTAAACAATTTATTTTGACAATGTGAGAAGTAACAGTACATGGTTTATTGTGTCACCAGCTTCTGGAAAAAAATGAAACCAGTTTCACTTCTGTCTATGGAAAACAACTAATAAATGACTTTTGTGGTGTGAATCTCTCATTTCTAATATGTTTTTTCATGCATGAAGTTATATTTTTTCCTGGAAAGGGAAACAAGCAAAAATAGTATTTTCTGTCAGCAAGCATGGAGCTAAATCCGAATGTAAAAATGAGATTAGGATACTACACTGAAATTATTGTTACTGTGTTTCTGTAATTCATCAAAGACAAAAACAAAACCAAAACGCTTCTTACAACTGAGAAAAATTATTACATAAATCAAGCTCCAGTCACTGCTAGTAGCCCATGTTGCTGAGTCCTGTTGGCTTGGCCTTACCTCTACTCACTTATGCAGAAAGTTCCAATCTAGAGACTTTTCCTATGAAACCATATTTGGTTCTACACAGATATAATGGGATTTTACTCCAAGTGAAGCAGGCAACATACACAGTTTGACACATCCTTGTAGTATCATATTGTATCTTAATTAAAAAAAAAATGGCAAGTGCAATTCAGCTTACTAGGAAAATTTATTTCTTTACTTGATGAGTAGCTGTCATAATCATACATTAGAACTAAAACAGACTAATAAGAAATCAAATATTACGCTATGTCTTAAACTTCCATTTAAAGCCTCGCCCTTTAGTGTTTAGTGCTTGTCTCCTTGTTTAAAAACAGAATGCATTGCACGTTGATGAATTATGTAAAAAGATTCTCATAACTCTTAGCAACATCATTCTGAAATTCCTCTCATTTGTTGTGCAAATACATCATACAAATGCATAATACACTCCTATTTTTATACTTCTTTTATTACTGGGATATTTTTTGTGCATCAGACTATAATTATGCCCTTATTTAGATGCATGTTTTAAATCTACCGTTGTGACAAATGTTTAAATCCTTGTCTCAATTTGAATTGCATAGCCTCTAGTTCATTTATATTTTCGGAAGAATTTAGTTTATAAAGTCTATAGTAAGCTAATATGGTATGCATGGAAAATGAATTTGTTCATTCAACTAGAATTTTCTGCTGAGTTGAGCCCTTTATTTTTCACTGAGTTAACCTTCCATTAAAATAAAACATCTGAAAACCAGCCAGCAATTCTGTAAGGCCAACATCAAATATATTTAGAGACCTCAATGCCTGAACACCCCAATCAAAACAAAAACCATGGCTCTATATTATTTCTTGTTACATGTCTAGTTTTTAAACAGTGCAACTGATACTGAATCTCCTTTAGGAGAAGTTTGAGCATTTTGTCACATGCTGTAAAGATGACTGATAAAAAATAACAAGTGTTGCATGAAAGGAACATACACAATAGATATACAGTTAAAACTGATTTTTAATGTGTTTAGAAGCATTTGCATTTTTTTAATTAAAAGAAAAAAAGGACAAAAATAAGGATAATTTATGAATTAGTAACCCAATAGTAGAAAATGCAGATTTTGCTTTCAAAGATTGTTTCCAGGGGTTCAAATTAATCTTATCTAATTTATGCACAAAATGTTAAGGTGTTACTTTTGAGTCTAGTCATGAGAAATTTCTTTTTTCCTGTAAGTATCTTCAACAAACAGACATATATCATCCTGTGGAAGTACCTGTCTCCCTATATTCATATTTTTATTGAAAATATAATAAAAACTTTAGGCATGCTTTATAACAAAGATTAGGAGTATGAATGCAGCTGTAAGGGAAGTTTCTGGGATAATCATTACCTGTCTACCAGCGTGCATCAAATGCAAATGGTACCCATAAAGAAGTAATTACTTGCCAATACCACTTTATTGCTCTTAACATTCACAACCTCGTAAGAACTGTAAAGAGAAAGCAGTGCCCAATGAGATCTCTTTTCAGGAAATTGTCTTCTTTTCTTCTCCCTCCTCCTTGATGTTGAGGCAAAAAATTCTTGTCACAACAATAAGTGCCTAGACCAAAAAATAAGCTTTCAGAGTTCTGCTCAATGCTTAACTGAACTTTTCAATTACTGAGAATAAGGAAGAGGGAACATGTTTCAATCCCAGCTGTACAGGGGCTAGAAGACACTTTTAGAACTGTGTATGAGAACCAAGGACTTTGATTCTATGAGAAATTACAATTCAGATACTACTTCAGTTTTTGAGTTCTAAGTCCTGGGGGTTCACGTCTAGTATTCATGGCATTCCAATAAAATGTAAATAAATTCCAATAAAATTCAAAAAAACCCCCTTTTTTTCCCTTTGTTGTTTCTTCTTTAGTTGGAGGAAGAGGTGTTGGGGTTGTGGGAGTGCATGTATATGTGCATTTCTTGTTTCTAGTATGAAATGGCCTTACATGCCTCTGAAATCTCCTAATGAACTCTCCTAATTTTGCAATCTGATCTTTACAAAGGCACAGACTAATGTTCTGAAGAGGTGCACTTCATTCATGGAAACTCCAAAAAGACATAGAGTTTGTTTGTGATGATCCGATTTCAGAATCCATGGCTAAATTTGTGTCCCCTAAAAGGTTCAGAAAGATAGCACTTGTTGTTTTAATATACACATGAATTATACCATTTTTATGGCTTATCCGCTACTTCTGTTTTAAAAATACTATGTTCTCTTTTTTTTCTCTTAATTTGGTTGCAGCCTGTATGATCAGATAGGGTGTGAGCTATCACAGAATCTGGGTTGGAAGCCATCTACAAGGATCACTGAGTCCAACTCCTGGCTCGGCACAGCACCATCCCCAAGGGTCACACCATGTGCCTGAGAGCATTGTCCAAATATTCCTTGAACTCTGTCAGGCTGGTACTGTGATCACTTCCTTGGAGAGCCTGTTCCAGTGCCCAACCACTTGCTGGGTGAAGAACCTTTTCTAATATCCAACCTAAACCTCCCTGACACAGCTTCATGCCATTCCCTTGGTCCTGTCACTGGTCACCACAGCGGTCAGCCTGCCCCTCCTCTCCCCACCATGAAATTGTAGACAGTGATGAGGTCTCCCCTCAACCTTCTCTCCTCCAGACCTTCCTATGCAGCTTCTCCTCAAAGCCCTTCACGATCTTCATAGACCTCCTTTGGACACTCTATCAGAGATTTGTGTATTATATTGTGGAACCCAAAACTGACCCCAGCATTTGAGATGAGGCTGCCCCAGTGCAGAGCAGAGCAGGACAATCCCCTCCCTTGCCTGGTTGGTGATGCTGTGCCTGATGCCCCCAGAACACAGGTAGCCCTCCTGGCTGCCAGGGCACTGCTGACTCATGTTCAACTTGTCATTGAACAGGACCCCCAGGTCCCTTTCCATGGCACTGCTTTCCAGCATCTCATTCCACAGTCTGTCCATACACCCAGGGTTTCCCCATCCCTGGTGCAGAATCCAGCATTTTTCCTTGTTGAACTTCCCATGGTTGGTGATTGCCCAGACCCCTATCAAGGGGTCTCTGCAGGGCCCCCCTGTCTTCAAGGGCACCAACAGCTCCTCCTAGTTTTGTATAGTCTAGAAAATTGCTTAGTATCCCTTCCAGTCCTGTGTCCAAGTCATTTACGAAGATGTTGAAGAGCAGAGGGCTGAGGATGGAGCCCTGCAGAACCCGACTAGTCACAGGTCCCAGGTCCCCACAGGTGACTGATGTCACCCCATTCACTTTGTGAATGTCACCCTTTGTGCCTGACTCGTGAGCCAGCTGCGCACCCATCACATGATCTGTTTGTCCAGCTGTGTGCTGGACGTTTTGTCCAGGAGGATACAAGCTATAAAATTTTCCAGATGTCTTAGGCTGTTTCTAGGCTCTGTATTAATGCAAATAATAATAATAATAATAATAATAAGGAAAAGCAGCAAATCTTATTTAGGCTGAAGAGCTTTAAAATTAATCTGTCTGTCTTTATAACATTGTGAAGATAAGAAGGTGTACACTGCCAATCTCTAGTAAATGGCTCCAAATCTCTGTAGGATCTCTTAAGGCAAAAATAAGAGCATGAAATACAGTGATATCACCTAAAACACATTAGGGATTATAAGTACAATAAAGTACTAAAACTATGTTCAGCCACTTATTTTATAATGAAGAGCAACTGCAAGTTAGAATGTCACCGCTGGAATGAGGTTAATAAAATGAAAAAAAATTAAATATTCTGTATCTATTACAATTTAGATTACTACCACAGTTTATTCAAATAGCACCACTGTATGTCAGAGGAGGGAACTTATCTTCCAGTTACTTCTGGGACATAGTTCTGGAGCAAGATGTAGACATCTTGTCAGATTATCTATGTAGTAAAACTAAAGTACACTTATTTTCCCTCTGATTTAGAGCCCTTTATGGATATATGGTCAGCATTGCAAGTTCCATTGACTTCACTGGAATTTACAAATACTCAAAATAATTTAAATTAAATTCAAAGATATCAGTGAAGGGGAAGGTCATCAAAAATTAACATCTATTCCAACTAAAAAATATATCACAAATGTCACAAAGACATCAGAACATCGGAGTGTTTCTAATAAGCTGTCCTTTTTCTGCAAAATTAGGTATTTTCTGAAAGTGTATGTTCTCCTCTGTTGGTTTTATTTTGGACTTAGGAACTTTTGTACTTAGGAAAACTTAAGTTGAAAGATCCACAAGAATTTGAGTAATTTCAAAAATAATGTGATACTAAAATTTTTGTCCTAAATTCCAATTTTGATTTTTTTTTGCTGTATTCCATATATTTCCATTTTCCTATTTTCAATGAGCCTGCTTCAGAAAAAGAAAGAAAAATTGTCAAAGCAAAGGAATTTTTAAAGTTAAATAGCATAGGAAGATTTATAACCAGGAAGTTTATTTCAAAGCTTCTCTTCCTAAGCTAAACTCTAGTTTATTGCTCTTGAATCATGTATTTTTATATATACATGTATATATATATATATATATATATATCTTCTACCAGCCTTCTTGATTACTTCATGATGTATATGAAGTGTGATTGTTTCTTAGCACTTGACAATGAAAAGATTATCTGTTATATTAACTCAGTAACTTACCTAATTGCAGCAGTAAATGTGCAAACCATTCACTATTTCCAGATTCTACAATGCTGATGCCATGAAGTGTGTCTTCACCATAATGCAAAATATTTTTAAAATACTCCTAGGCCTAGTAAGTGAAAAGTGGCATTCAGGTTTCAATATGTCCAAAAAGGGATTTGAAATGACTGCCAATACTACCAAACACATGCTTGAAGGTATGAGACAACACTCAGATGGCCTTGAGGCTTTTGAATGATCTCTGCTCTATAGTAAGCAGAAGTCCCAGAAGAAACAGACAAGCAAAAAAAAAAACTAAACAAACAAACAAACAAAAAATAGTACAAAAAAATAGAAATTATAAAAACAACAAAAATCTCCAACCAAACAAAGATAAAATAGGAAAATAAGTTCAGGAAAAAAAAGTAGATATCCAAGAAAAAAAAGTGAGATAAATGTGGACATGTCTGTAATTTTTAATATTATTATTTAGATTCTTTTCAGGGTTTGTTTTTTGTTTGGTTGGTTTTTTTTCCACAGGACTTAAATTAATTTTGCTTTATCTGAAGGCATCAGCCCTGAAATCAGGCATTTATTTTCAATATATTCAAATCAGCGACTCATTAATTAGATCCTGATTTAGAGGTGAGAGTTTTTGAAAATAAGGCTAGGATGACTTCTATTGTATATTTGTTACAGCTGAGTTTTTGCATAGTCATCTGTTTTAGGCAATGAAAAACAATTTATCTGAACTTTTCCCCTCTTCCTCTTTAAAATTACATTTTGGGCTTTCACCTTCTTCTGAAATCCCATAATAACAAATTAAAGACATTAATGGAATATTGCGTGCAGATTTGTCCCAAGAAATAAGATAAACAATTGTTTAGGTATCTTAGGGATAAAAAGATTGTAAAATTTATTTTAACCAATTTCACCCTCCTGTCTTGAACTTTAAGTATCAAAATTGGCCAATCTAACAGCTTTTTGGTGCAATATAGCCTTCAAAAGCTGCTATCACAAAGGATACTTATCAAATTTATTTTTTTTTAATAAAAGAATGTTCATTGCTTATACAGATTCCAAGGTGAACCAAAGAAAAACTACATGCATAAAGAATAAGCTGCCCAGATGGTCCATCAACAGTTAATTAAGTGGCAAACACAGAAGTATCTCTGATGCTGCCAAAAAACTGCCTGTAGACTCTGCCATGGGCTCAAATATAGATTGCTGGAGGAAAATCTTCTGCAGATTGGCATCAGTCTCTTGTGATGCTCATCTGAAAAGCAGAGTAAATGTCACCAGCTACATTTGAAAATGAAAACAAGAGTAAGGGAAGCCCTGTCTGAATATTGCTAATAATGGGGCACGAGTTCGTCATGCTCATGCTGCCAAGGCAAACCCAGACCAGAGCAGTAGAGACCAAAGAGGACCAGCAGCTGTTACCTGCTCTCCATGTGAAGCAGTGGGGCAGCCTCTGAGTTTCCATCCACTTCTGGTACTCACATCGAGAGAGGTTGGTATTCTTTCCATCACAATGGCAGAGTTGAATGAACATATGAACTCTGCTACCCAACTACTCCTTGGGATGGTCTCACCAGCAAAAACAGAGCTGTATGGTTACACACTGAAGTTTTTACCTTTACATTTCTTGAGAGGCCTTCACTGCTAAACCCTCTAGAATAGTGTTCTAATATTTGGTATTAAAAGACATCAAAGCAAGTTTCCCGACAGTAGAAGTAAGCTTAGAATATCTGTTTCAGATAAACATTAACTCTTTGCAATATTTTTTTCCCTTAAAATATGCCTGTTTTTCCAAGTGATGTAGTTCCAGTGTCAATAAGAAAGCTGAAAAAAATAGTTTGCCATGCTCCCAAATGTAAATCTGCCCAATATTTTTTACTTCAGTGCAATTATCAGATTTGCACTTCGACTCAGATTAATGGATAAAACCACTAAAAATTGCTTAGGCAAGTGAGAAGACATGTGAATTGGTTAATAAGTGAATTAGGGATTCTTCCTTTGAAATTTGTTTCACATAAAAGAGCAGCAATCATGAATATTTTAAAAGGAAGAACTCTTTAGGCTTCTTTAAATATTAATGTAGTAAAGAGAAAACATTAAATATCAGTTAGGAACATATAGTGTTTCTAGTATTAGGTTGTAAAACTAGAAAACCAAACCAAAATGATTGACATGAAATAGCTTGTCATTTGTCATACTTTGCCATGTAATTTCTTACATATTCAATCAGATGTTAATTATTTTTGTCTATATGTTTTTGCCTAGAAACTACTTATTTCTCCAGGGTTGGTTCTGTTATGTAATATTACAGAAATTAGTTGGAAAGACCAAAAAAAGACAGAAGGCTGAAGGTCTGAGACCAAATCACCCTTACAATTAAGTTTTTATGGAGTTACTGGGGAAAAAAAAAAGTATAAAACAGGCCACGACTCAAAAACAGAAGTAAAACTGTTTAAAACACTTAATTTTGATCATGAATTTGAATGAGAGAATCAATTCAAAATTCTAATCTTGTAAAATGTAAAACCATCAATGATCATGACTCCCAGAAGCTTTCAAGATGTGTAAAATCAGCTGGTGTCCCGATGCAGTGGAGTTGTGCTCAGCAAGAGTTCAAATGGAACTGGAGTTCATACTGTAGATATTGATTTAGATAAATATGCTTCTGCTCTCTACACGGCTGCTGTGTCTGAGGGAACTCATGTAGGGAATGCACATCTTCTCAAGAAAACCACAGTAATGGCTACAATACTAAAAGAAACAGATTTGCCCCAAAACAGCATCAAAAAATAATTTTCCATTCAAAGTGCAGTTTTACATGGAGTTCCAACCATTCCCAAAAGGAAATCTTTTATATAAGGCACTTTTTCAACTTCGGCTTGGATAATCCAGGGAAGGCTATTTGCTCTACTTGCAATAAAAATGTGTATACTCACAAACCTGGAGCCTATGTTGGCACATCTGTGCTTAGTTTCCATCTGCAAGTATTGTAGCCAACATATTCCAGTGATTGCAGCCAAAATGAAACAAATAAAAAGAAAATCTAACAGTGAAGCAACTGAAACTATTAGACACTGCACATCATTCTACATTACCTTTTTCCTTATTATTATTTTACTTTATTGTGGAACAAAAGGCAATTTAAAGCCAATAACAACCACAGAACCTGTGTACAGATCTACAGTTTGCATTAATTTTCTCCAAAACCAAACTTCACCGTTATCACAATTGGAAAAATAAAGGTGGACTCTTCTGCAGAAAAAATAAACTTTTTTGCAGATAAAACCTAATTCAAGTAGAATATGGATTGACAGATGAGAAACTGCAAACACAGGGATTTGCACAGCCAACATTGAGGCTCAAATAACTAATACAGATTAAAAAAAACAATTATGCAGGATATTATCTTCCTCTGAGCATCCCATATGTCCAAGTCCAAACTACAAGTCATCTTTAAAAAAAGCCCTAATATTAAATTTAATTCAATAATAATATATTATATTATTTTTACTGGGTTTGTATTGGATTTTATTTATTCATTAATTAAAAAAAAACATAAAACAACAAACAAACACCAGAAAAAATTTGGTTTGGTCATCTATTATACTAAAGTCCATTTTCTGGGGACTACACTCCATCTTATGACTCAGCGAATCCTCCAGCAAATAAACAGGAAGAATCACTAAACCAGAAGTGAAAATATTTACTTGGAGACAACGTTTTAAAAAGAGCATAAATGTGTACAGTGACCAGACACAACTTGAGAAAGCAGTAAGTACCTCTGTTTTATTTTTTCCACCAGGGCTGTCATTCTAGATGGATAAAATATCTTAGTAGTTTTGTTTGTTTGCTTACTTACTTTTGTGTTTACCCATCTTTAAGTGAAGCAGGACTTTTTTTTAAACAGACATTTTTTCATGTCTGAGGTTTGGTCCTTATACATAGTTCCTACTGCTCTTACAGAACCATTCAATTCTTAGGAGAGTATTCATCTCTGCAAATAATTTTAGAAATTCCTTGAAATCCCCTAGTGGCAATTAAAAATCTCTGAGGCATATGGATGCGTAACAGATTGATTGCTTTCATATGCTTTGTCATTTAATTTTTCTGTCATGTACTTACTTTGCTCCTCCAAATCATCAGTGGTCATCACAGAGTAGAATACAAATCAAGAAATTGATCTTTACTCAGAAGTGAGAATTTTAAACAGGAAGGGAATTGAAATGTTTGCAATATTGGTCCTCTTTATACAGTAATTCAGTATTTCAATATTGTCTTGTTTGCTAAACTCACATAAGATATTGACCCATCAATAACCTATGTATCATGAATTTAGTATTCCCTGAATTGTCAGAAAACACTGTCATTGAACTAAGGGATAACTCTTGTAGTTCCTTTAAAAAACCAACCCACCAACCAACCAACCAACCAACCAACCAAAAAAAACCTGAAAAAACCCCAAAACCAAAACAAACCCACGACCCAACAAAAAAACCCCTGAAATAAAAAGCAATTCAAAGCTGGTAAGATATGCATAGTATATGCTGATTAGTGCCGTGATGTGCAAAGACTAATAAACCCTTTGCTTCTGGGCTGCACAGCATATGGCAAATTAAGCCATTTCTTTGGCTTGCTGCACTTCAGGGCATTCGTAGAGCAATTTTTTGGCCTGGGTTTCTGCTGGTTGAGAGGGGCAGTAGCGACTTACAGCTGCTGAGTCTTCCCTTCCACAAGCTTGGCAGAATGCCTCAAAGGGACTTGTCTGACAAAACTATGCACAAGAGAAATATACTGGAAGAGGAGTGAAGTTACTACAGTAAAAAAATGATAAAGGCAGGAGTCTTGGGAGCCTCCCATTAAAAAAAAAAATAAAATCAAAGTTTTAGAAGTTCAGGCACTCCTTTGAATTGCCTCCCCACGTGTCAACTGACGGGAGGCTGCCAATGTACTGTAATGGTACATAGTTCCCACTCCTTGTTCTGCATTCTAATGCTATCAGTAGGCTGTGTGAAAAGAGAGTGCTGGGCTCCCTTAACTCCTTTACTCACCCCACACACACTGTTCTTTACCTCACTATATGATCCAGACACTCTTGCTGAAACAAATGCTGTCTGGCTGTTAAAATCACTTTATATATTAATTACTCTGTGGAGTTAAACAAGGGTGTTCTAATAAGTTTTATTTTTCTCCTCATCAACTTAAATTTATGGTTGAAGAGAAAATTATGATTGTGTGAGACTGAGGATATGGGGATATGAGGGTTAGGAATCACTTGCATTCTTACCTTAATCAAGCTGTCATTCCCAAATTGGACTCTTAGATGTGTTCTCCCTCATTTTTGTAAAGCTAATGTGTTTTGCTTTAGGTTGGTTTTCTTTTCTTTTTTTTTTCTCTTCTCAGCAGTTATTTTCTTTTACTTGTGTGCTGCTTAATGGAAATACATCAAATTCTTAGCAGATGCAGTCACTGAATAAAACAAAGGTCTAAATGCTAATATGAATAATGAAATTTCCATGGTGGCTCACACGGGAAAGAGTAGAAATTGCTAGGGCATAATGAAATAAATTATATTGTATTAAAATCTCCCCACTGAACAGATACTGCATACAAATATATTTTCTAAAATGAATCAATGTATATTTTCATTCATGAAAAAAGCTTAAAATGCCAGTGTTTTATTCATGTGTATATAAAATGTGTATCTGAAAGCATGCCTTATTATACAAAGTCATTTAGTTGCACAGGAGAATAAAAATATTGTCCAAGAACTGCACAAGCACATAAAGAATTTGTTTACTTTCAAAGTCAACTGTAAAACTATCCTACCCTTATGTTAGTGTCAGATGTACTTACACTGCTTCCTCCTTATTTCAGACACACAAGTGCAAGTATGTAATGCTCCTTCTAAATGAAATTAAAAATTTAATGTAAAATAAAAAAATTAAAGCACTTTGCAATGTGAACATATGAATTCGTAAATCATTGGTTTATCTTGCGAGTACATTTGGGGCATTTCATGCAGTGCTTGGTGGATTTAGTTGAAAGATATTTAAGTTGACAAAACCAGAATTCAAACTTCATTTTATGTCATTTTATTTAATAATCAGAATTTTATTTATAGATTATGCTCTTAGACATTTCCTATCTTGCAATTACAGTTCCTCTTGTGAGTGGGAAGGAGACTGAGAACTGGAATTGAGAAAATTAAAACCTTTCTTGCATTTTGTTAACCTTCAATTCTTTACTCTTTCCCAGAGTATTAGGAGGGGAAAGATGTCTGACTTGAGTACAGTGGGAAGAGAGCCAGACTGGAATGGGAGGAGAAACTGAGATAAGGATAAGGAATCAGGGTGGAAGCAGAGATGGTGCCTGGGAATGAGGGAGGGGGAGTCTGGGAATTCAAATCTAAGAGGGAAATGGTGAAGAAAATGGTGAGGTAGTTAGAGAGGGAAGAGAGCCTGCCTTTGGATAAGGATTTGGGGAGACTGCCAAGATTAGAATGGTACAACTGGGATTTATGTGCAGAAAGTCTTGAAATAAGTGAATCTGACAATGTGATAGTTTGCACGATGATAAATGAGACTGTATCAGCAAAGACAAGGATGCAGGCACACTACTCGAGTTTAGGCTGAGCAAGTTACAAGCCAAGAGCCAAGATGAAGTAATTATCTGTATGTTTGCCCTTCTCCAGTATTTTCTCAGGTAGAAAATGTAAGCTCATTAAGAAAGACAACACTTTTCAATCCAAATTTGATAATTTTGTAGAAATTAATTTCATTTTTAAGAATTACTTTTGAAAAAGTATTCTACAAGTGTTGATTGAGATTTTATCAGAAAAAAAATCTGGTTTTTTGACCACTTTACATACATTTCTAAATTTTAAGCAGTGAAAAGTACACAGAAAGGCGGGAATATATAAAATGTGCTTGCTTCCAATCCACTTTCTCAAACTGGTTCTAAATTTTCCACTTCTGCATAAAATGTCAAAACATTTGAATAAAAATTAATCTGCTTTGCAGTGAGCCCCTGCATATCTTTTCAACAAAATTGTAAACTTTTTAATTTTTTTTGTGGCCCTTTTTATTTATGCTTTGTTACAAGTTTTCATATAAGATTTACTAAATGTCAAAAACAGCTTTATAGAGCTACTCCTCTACTTTTCAAGACTTTGGTCTTCGAAATGTCTTTTTTAAAATCATCTTGAAGAATCTGATCATGAGTTCAACAAAGAACAACAGCTAGTAAGTAGACCTATTGAATTCTGTATAATGGTGATCTTGACATTAAACCTCATACTTAAGCAGCTGGCAAAGCAGTTCCATAATCTTCAGAATAGTGATCAAAATTACTGAAGCATTAACATTATTGAGGTCACTCAGATGAAAATTGAAGAAAAAACACTCTGTGAGACTGTTTTGCTGCTATTTTTTTTTTCACTAGCTTCTGGATTTTTTTTTCAGGATCAAAAGATATTATTGGATTTCCACTCAGTTATGTTTGTAACAGATAGAGTGCGTATTTTTCTAGACTCTGCCTGAGTTGCTAAGAACAGAATCTTCAATGTGGGGCTTCTTTAATTTGTTCTTACTAAATGGTCCTTGCAATGCCTAAATGATATGGACCATTGTTGGTGCCATTAGCAGATTTTTCTTCCTGGCACATATCTTTAGTTCTAAAGAATAATGATATTCTGTACCTATTTTTATTGTTTACTTTATTATTTCTTGGGTTTACGCTGTTTTGGTAATTAGGTCCATAAAAGGGATTATCCAGCAAATATGGAAGAGTCAGTGATGTAGTGATATTACAATCAGGAGTAGTGTGATCCCTGAAGCTTTTTCAATACTTTACACAGTGTATGCAGTTAAATGTTATCCAGGGGAACATTCAAACAGTGAAGGGAGGTGCTTTGTGAGTTAGATGTGGAGTGGAAGATGTATCAGGTCTTTAAACCTGAGAATTCATTCTAGAGTAATTCTTGAATTCTAGAATGATCTAGACTGATCCTCAGATGTTACAAAAAATGAACCTTCATCAAAAAATGAAACCAATATAATGAAAAAATATAAAGACTACTTTCCACTTACAGACTGATGCAGCACATCTCAAATTCAATTTTCAGAATAATTCCAGTTAGAAAACTGAGGTTCTTAAGTTCCCAGTTACAATGTAAATTACAATAAAAAATAATTCCTTTATATCTTGATTCTGTGCTAATACATATATTTGATTTCAAGTTGAAAAAACAGAAAAAGTGACCAGTACAGCAACTTGTACCTTTTACACCTTATTTTATTTAAAATTAAATACATCATGTCAGGGTTTGTTTGTTTGGGTTTTTTTTTTTCTCTTTTGTATTCAGAAAACAAAAGGAAAATGATACATTTGAAGAGTGGAGCCTGTTCCAGGAATGACTCATTTTTCGCATTGCACTTCTTCCAGGTAAATTACCTTTAAGAACACTAAATATGAGAAGAACTGGTTTGACAAATCGTGAGCATGTAAGCTTGCAAGTATATTAAGGATCTGATCTTCTTACCCCTTCTAAAGAATATAGGCACTGCTTCCCATTACTTCAAATGGCATATTCCTAATAAACTATACTTAAGGGAAATAACACTGTAATCTCATAAAATGCCTTTTGGTCAATCCTGGACCAGGGGCTTAAAAAGAATATCCATTCACAGGCAATACTTCAAGGTAGGACACCAAACCAGGGCTCAGTTTTAAACCAGCAAACAGGCTGGGGGTTCAGCAGGAGCTGGGAGGGGATGTAGCCAGGACATCTGACCCCAAAAAACCAGAGGGATATCCCATACTATACGGCATCATGCTCAGCATATAGAGCCAGGGAAAGAAAGAGTAAGAATGGGATATTGAGAATGATGCCATTTGTTTTTTCAAGTCACTGTTAGACTGGATGGAGCCCAGCTTTCCTGAGGATGGCTGAACATCTGCCCTACCATGGAAAGTGACAAAATAACTCCTCGTTTTTCTTTGCTTGCATGCATAGCTTTAACTTCCCCTCTTAATTTGTATTTATCTCAACCTGCAGCAGGCCGGGTGGCGAAGGGATACGATGCTGCTACCTTCCAAAAGTGTCTCCAGCTGGGGCTGCTTGGCAGTGCCACATGCACCCACACACTCACTCATCAGACAGCTTCTTAGATGGGCCGACAGCAAAGAGGCAGGAAGAGCCTTTGTATGGGGCTCCACAGAGAGGTTTATTCCAGCCCCTCACGTGGAAGGTTCCAGGGACAAAAAATGAGCATCATGGGAAGGTCCAGGTTTAAGTAGGTGGGGAGCATTAGGGACCAGTCATCACAGGGCACAGGGCAGTACAAAGGCAGGGATAGGGTAGGGGAACCAGTGGGGGAACAGGGAGGGAGTGGCTGGGGAAGAAGTGCCAGTTTCCCAAATTGGGGAAACAGAACTGGGGTATATTACCGTAACAGAACTGGGTATCTTGGGAAAAGCCTTTCTTTCTCACTCTGACCTAAGGAGTGTTTCATCTACTAGGGTCCATCCCTCTAGGGCATCCTTGTGGACCCATGTATGGCAGGCTCACTGGCCTCCATATCAACCCATGAGTTTTCTAACTTTTATTCTCCTGATTCTCTCCCCAACAGACTTGGGAGGAATGAGTGCAAGGCTCTGCGAGGCTGTTGCTAGCTGAAGTCAAACCACAACAGAGTTTGAGCCTGAAGAGATCCATTTTTCATTACTCTCCTAAGTGGTTCCCAGTGAAAGGCATAGGCTGCTAAAAAATTTCTCCCCTAAGTATTTTTTTATCTGGATAATGGCTGGAGGTCCAGCAATTGAGAATAAATCTTAGCTTTTGTTAAGTTTAAGGCTGTGGCTGGGAGAGAACCAAATATTATTCCCAACTTGGTGTGTGGCTTTCAAGAGCCTGCTGCAGGATTCTTTCTTCCTTGTTAGAGTAGGCATTGTGAGATACGTTTCAAATGACTGTCATGAAATGCTAAATAGTTAAGAAAGGATGACCTCCAAAAAGGTGTTGACACCAATCTTCCATCATCACCAAGCAATTCTGGCCAACATAGATGGTACACAGCATACTGCTCTGATAGGGACAATGTTATAAAGAAACCTGGATATAAAGGGAATCTGTACCACATCAGTATTTGTATCTGTACCACTTTAACTTCCTACAAGAATCAACCTGCCCTTGGCTGTTTTATGTTGATAGTAGTTCTTTTTCACTAGTGAGCAAATGTCAAGATAAACAGAAGTCATTAGCAAGTGTTGAAAGTATGGAGGAATTCTGATCAACAAAATCTGAATATATTTTAATGCAATTAGCAATTAATAAATGTCTTTGAATTAGTGATAGGACAAGCAGATTATGAAAAAGTTTTATTAGTCAGTCATTTGTAGTTAAATAAAAGTGCTGGTGTAGGCATGAGCTTTTAAAACCCTACAGGAAAGATAAGCTTCTCTCCTTGAGAAACTATAAATTGGCTGAGAAAATAAATAGCTCTAAGCATTAAAATGTATTGAATACTGTGAAGAGTGGGGGGGCTGTCCAAGCAGTGGCAGCACCATTAATCAAGGAGATCTTGTAGGGAGTTAATCTTATCTGCTCAAACATATTGAAATATCTGGATCTTTGGGGACCCAGACTTGTATTCAGGACATCAGTATCAGTCCTAGAAAAGACCTCGGCATCTCTTAACATTGACAACATAACATGTTTCCAGAGTCACCTTAGGTCCCATAGTATCTGAAGAAAAATCTCTCACAGAGGTGTTTAAGATGTAAATAAGTGTTCCGAGCCTGACTCTGTTATACAAACAGCCATTGATATAGAATGGATATTATTTCTAAGGAATGGGCTTTTTAATTAAAAATGTTTGCTAAGAGTGACTTGTGTTTGCTCCAGGAATCAGAGCTAGTCCAGACTTTAACAAAAGCGAGTGGATTAATTCAAAGCGAGACAAACGACAGCTATGTCCTGAGGTTTGGAAATACCTTCACGGGCAAATTGTGAAGTCAGAATCACAGTTCATCACACTGCAATAACAAATGACAGCACTTTCCTGATCTCAACTATGTAAACCAGATATTGTTCAAAACTCATATTGTTTTTTCAGTGGCTGACTTTAAAATATCCTTCAGTGCCAGGCAAATTACTAAGCTCAATATTTCTTTAAGTCTTACAGCTACTCACAGTCAGAGGAGTACTTTTCGGGGAACAGGAATGAGTAATGCACAAATACATAAGTTACTATGAAATTCCATTTTTTTCTTGCCAAAGTAAAGCTAACAGTATCATACTGATATAAATTGTACAATTAGGAAAAATAATTCTTTCCTCATGGCAGAAGCTTCTATATGATAAGAAGGACAAATTCTCCAGCATTTACAGTTTCCACTGTAAGGAACTTGAAGTATTTTTAACTTTGGCTTTTTCCTGAAGCACTTCTTCTATGAAAAATCCTATTTCAAATGTTTTAAATATTGACAAATATTATTTGTATAATGAACTGTAATATTAAAGCATTTTCATCTTCATAAGAAAATTCTACATCGAGCTTCACATCTGCCAATCACATAAACAAACTAGGAAAGGAAGGCCTTTTTTCCTATACTTTCACATTTGATAGGTGTTCATACAAAGTGAGCAGGAAGGACTTAACTGTTTTCATTGACCATTGCACAGTGGTCTTTCCACCAATAAACAGTATTCCTGCATAAAATTATATTTCTAATTAATTTTTTTAAATACAAATCTATTTGTTCGATCTCCAATGGTTTTTTCTCACCAATCACCTAAATACCTTCAAAAGTTAGGTTATATAATTTCATTTAATAATATCAAGATCACATATATACATACATGCATATATATATATATATATAGTTATCATAATATGTTTCAGGTAGCTCTCAAATGTGATTCACATATAATATATCCCCTGATACTTCAAATTATCTATCTTAAGTAAAAAAAATTTGATTTCATAAAATTATGAGAGCATAAAGAGAAAAGATCTTAGAGGCTTCGCTCGAGTATCTAGTATGACAGGTACTATGTGATGTAATTCCTCTCATAAATACATCATACTTAAACAAGATTAGAGAAGCTGAGAAAATACATAGTAGGAATGAAAAGGTCCAATTACCAGAATATAAACTGATAAATGTATCTCCATGGTGCAATTAATTTTATTCACAGTACAGGATTGTCTCTTGGATAAAGTAATTAGACAGTCCACAGATATTTTGTTAAGTATTGTTTTTGATCTTCAGTTCTTGGTCTTGATATTTTGGTTAAAGATGTAGCTAATCCCCCAAAAATCTGTATCTCTGATCACAATATACTCTAAATCAATATTTTCCCAGCATACAAAAAATAAAAACCCAAAGAATGAACATTAAAAAAACAAACAAACCAAAAATGCACACCAAACCAAAATGAAAAAACCTAACAATCCACCCAAATCTCCAAAATCCTAAAATCCTATGTCCATACTAGGCAAGGTGCTCTAGTTGCTTCATGCTGCTGATCAAAGGAATTCTGGAAAAAGGAAAAAGTCATTGTGGCTGAAAATCGACTTAAACAGCTGAACAAGTAATCTTGACACACATATTAAAATCTTCAAGTGGAAGAGGTGAACAAATTAAGGAAATTAAAAGAGCACATAAAACATGACAAGTTACATGTAACTGTAAATTAAAGTAATGATATGAAAATTTTGTAGGGACTTTTTGAACACATAAAACCTATTAAAAAAATTGTAACTCATCAGGAAGAAAAACTTACTACAAAAGTAAGTAATAAAGTTATTTTTTAAGTGTACATCGTTTTTCAAAAACCTTTCTCACTAAGAATGACAAGTGCTTCAAATGTCCACGAAAGTTAGAAATAAAAGGATAGAAAACAAACAGTGGAAGAACATGAGCCTCATGAGCCTCTCATGAGAACATGAGAGGTTAACAGAAAGCTAGCCAGAACCTTCCCCTAAGTTCTAGTTGGCTCAAGATATTCACATACATTCTCTGGAAAAATACAGTGATGAAAGTGATGCTGGAAAACTTTTAGATCATAGCAGTTGTTCTAGATAACCAAATCTACACCTGTCTGAAACCTTCTCTAGAAAGTTGAGAAGTGAGGTTTGCCACTCCCATGATGCTTAGGCTTTGCAGATTAATGTTTGATGGGTACTCTGTCATCTAAATTGCTTTTTTTAAATAGTGCTTCAGCTCATCTCTTGTAGACAGTTGGTTTTGGGTGGTTTTTTTGATAAGATGCTAAAGCAACAATCATCTTATTTTTCTGCATAGAAACTTTCCATCAGGACTGAAACACAACATACTTTTTCTGTTAGCCAATACACAAAATGCTTTTAAAATAATTTTTCAAAATATGACAGTGACTTCAATCTTGAGATGCATATTAAACCTTATAAATACTACTGAAGTTTTATGGAAGTGATGCTAGTGAAATCGATCTCTTAGTCTACGACAAGTTCTGAGTGCTCTTATAGAACTCCACTGGAATCAGGCTTTAAAATGTGAATACGTGTTTTGGTAAGTGGAAAGTGTTTCTGTCTCTGTAAATTAGAATCTTCTGTGGCCTCTTATAAGAACTAAAAAAATTTGTCACTATTGATTCTCACATTTCCTTCTGCTAACAAAGGTGCCTTGTCAAAACCCAATTTTATTAAGTCCATCTTTGAAGAACTCTGTTTCAGTCATAGATAACGTGATGCATAAGTTCTGTGTGCTATAAGGCACATTATCTACCCTTATCTGAATATCCAGATTATCTGATGCTAATGTATGTCTGCCTCTGTTTCTCTGGAACTCCGCTTTTCCTGAAGGTAACTCACAACTGCAATATTCACGTTCAATCAAATTTGAAGAAGGAATTTTCAAGGTTATCACCCATTTTATTAAAATATGTATTTAAAAGAAAACAAATTGATGAAAGAGAGCACTCATCAGCATTCCAGTGAAGAATTCATCTAGTCAAATATCAACTGAGTGGTAGCACCTAGAAGGCCACTGAGCATAAGCATGTTAAAATATTGTTCCAGAATAATTGCAACATTTGATACCTCTATTTTGACTTCCAGGCAAAGTGGCACTTGTGAAAGACATGGAAAAAGCTGAGAGTATGATGATGCAAGGACATAAGGAACATCAGGGAAAACCTGGAAAGGCAGAAAGCATGGTAATGAACTCCTGATGTTGCCGGGAGTCGTCTTTGGAAGTCAGAACAGCCTGGATATGCCAAGCCTGTAGGTTCCTGTGATTGGATTGGTGGGAGAAAAGTGCATATTATAAATGGGAGTGACATGGGAGTAACAACCAGAGGTCACAACACAAACTCATGCAACACTGCTTACTGTCGATAGAAAATTTATCTTAAACATTTTAATTTGATTTTAACAGCTTGTTTCAGTTTGTTGTGATGTCACACACGTTTCTTCTTCAACCAGTATATCTTTGTCTTCAAGGCACTGCCACACTGCTGAAATGCCTCACAAAGTTCTTAATTCAAAAACCAATGTAGTTTAAGTGGTCACCAAGTTCTGAACAAAGAGAATCTGTAAGCATTGTGTGAGATTTCTTCCAGTATTTATAGTACATATATAACATTATATTAGTATTAGAAGTAAAAATCAGTGTGACAAGGCCATGTTTATGGAAAATAAAATATTAGATGTTTTATGCAACTATCTTTCAAAAATGGAAATCACTAGGAGAATTTATACTTAATATCTGGCATTTAAATTAATAATAACATAGAACCAAAGTACTTTTTTATTTGATTTACTTTTTCAATTTAGAACAGCCTTGTTGTGTTAATTAATTAACAATATCATTCGTTCTTATAAATAGTGGTCCTACAACTTAACATGATAGATCATGTCTGCACTTTGGAGAAAAACACAGTCATGTTTCTTGCTCAGGTGTACATAAATTAATGACATGAAAAGAAGGAATCTGAAAATACCAGATGCTAACAGAAACATGGAAAATTTCTGGCAGTTTTAAAAAACAATTTTTTTAGTTCTTGCTAAAAATCCTTTTGAAAAAATGAGAAGAAAATAGCATTTCAATGAAAGACAAAGGGATTGTTTTTGATGCAGTATCATACTTTAACCTTCATTACTTCCATTGCCTCATATCTCAATTTGAAGTAAAAGGTACCCAATTATTTCAACACTTGGAATCAAATCTATCCTTACTGTAAATAAATTATGAGGAACTCAGCCCATTATAAATACATTTTTAAGACTAATATAAATACAAGAGTGATTATACATATCAAGGTAACTATTTATAGTAATGCTTAAGTAATTTTTTAAGGAGAAATGTTCATTTTTTAACCCAAAATTTTTGGTTTAAAATATACCTTCTTGGTTCTTTTTATTCCTTAGAAAACTATTCCATTCAACATGACAGACCTGTTAAACCCTAAATTAAATATTTGGTCCGGAATTATACCAAAAGCTTTAGAGATGTATTATGAAGAGTGAAGGGCTTTTACATCTGGTTATTCCAGTCAACTAAGGTCTTAATTGCTCTCAGGAGGCAACTTCCTTTCCATTAACTTTAACACAAGCCTAGAATGATTAGGATCTTAACATAGGATCCCCAGTTAAGTGCATACACTTATCTGGGATAAATCCATAATTTTAGCTTTTTAATCCTCCCTACTTGAGCTAAAAGAGGGAGGAGAGAATGAATTATGCATTTATTAGAAAAGAAAAATTGTCAGATCCACCTTCAGTCTCCCCTGTAGCTGAGATATTCACCTTGGACGTAATTTCCCTAGGCAAATACGAAAGATGAGAACTCAAATCTGCTATTTCATACCCATGTTCTATCTAGAGCGGCAGTGACTCTTGCTGGCATCTGACATTCACCTTTCTCACTGCTCCCTAAAGTGGCTGGATGATTCCTCTAGGTAATGCAGTGGACAAATATCATTCATTCTGGGTTGCAATAGTAACTATGGCAGTGGGATTTGGATGCTTTTGATGACTGTGGAAATACAGTTCTTGTTCCAATTTTTCAATGTGCTGGGTCTTAACTAAGCTGTATGGTATCTGGGATATAGTTCTGTCAATCCTTCCTTACAATGTTCAAAATTTCCCCTATATAATTAAACATCTGCTAAAGCACTAGCAGGAGCTAAGTTATCCCGTTTCAGAATTACTTTAACTTACACTGGGAAGGATGTTCTGCCAAGAAGTGTATTCCTGATGTATCTAAATCAACATATGTCATCTCCCAGGTGCATGTGTTTAAAGATTGCTTAAAGATGGTTTTGGTTTTTTTTTTTTAGTAATTTCAGAGGATTAATCAAGACATATGCTTAGCAAGACAACCTTAGGATTAGGCAAGGTGACTTCAAATGTTTAAAAAAATAATAAAAACCACCTCACTACAGTGAAATGATGAGTGTTCAATATTTAAAAAAAACACTTTAGAAAAGTAAAGGATGTGTTCTCATTAAAACTGTCAAAAAGAAATAGGAAAATGAACTCTCAAATTCAACTTAAGTTGTAGCTACATAAACCAGACTATTCCATGGCATGTTATGACTACTATTCAATGGCGGGGCACTCAGAAGTGCAGAAAAATTTAATAAAATAGAGAAGTACACTACCAGATGGACCAAAGTTTTCCCATACTTTGGAATCACCTCCCTTTCAGAAAAACTTGCACACTTTTATTATTCAACATTTAGAGCACTGAACAGGCAATCAAAAGAGAATTTAATATTCAGTATGAATATTATGGTTGGGCTCCTTATTAGTTTTTTGAAATCAGCTCTCAGTAAGTCAGTTTGATTACCAGTATACAATTGGAAAGGAAGGCTGAATCATAGGATTATTTACTCTTATGTTGTGTTTCCCTAAAATAAAGACATCATTTAAACTTTTGCAATCTCTTAATGCTAAGAAAAATGTCTTTTGAAAAGCAATACAATATAAATACAATATAAGAGAGAGAAAAAAAGAAAACCAATCATTTTTCAGCTTTGTTTTCCTTGACTGTCATCAAATTTAGTAATGCAAGGGAAAAGAAATAAAAAACAACCCTTAAAATTTTGAATAAAACCAACTTGAGGATTGTGAGATAAAATTATGTGTTTCATCTCTGAGCTAATGGTCGATTCCATGAGGTCAAGTGACACATTCACTTTCCATGACTTCAAGACAGGGAACAGAAAAAGCAGAAGGAAATTAAATTACAGAGGATCATTAATTCTTACCAAATCAAAATGAAAATTTCAAAAAAATTATCAAGGACTAAAGAGAAGAAATCTAAATACAACAGTTGTTATAGAAGTTATAATCAAAACATTTTTTTCTGTCTTCCCTCAAAAAAAAAAAAACAAACAAAACAAAACAAAAAACAAAAAAACCCAAGAAAACAAAAAACCAAAAAAACAACAACAAAAAAAAACACCAGCAGAGAAAAACAGCCAACCCAGAATATCTAATAATTACGTATTATCCACTTTTCATGTAATTGGGTGCTCATGCAGAGATGCTGCTTCTGATGTGGACACCACAGTGTTATTAATGGAACTTCAGAGCAATCTATTAGAAAATAAGTAATGGCACATGTTTCCATATAGCTTCCTTCAAATTTAAGCAGAGTTAGGACAGAGCAAATACAATTGAGGTATAAAAATTTGAAACCTATAATATTTCTTTCATGGTCATAATTTATTTTTTTAATTGACTCTATATCTATAAATGTTGAAATCCGGTTTAAACCCAGAAAAGCAAAGAAAACTAAGTCTCTGTGCATAAACCAGAAAGCACTTAGAAGGTTCAAAATATACCCAAAAACGAGATTAAAACCAAACGAGATTAAATTTGATGCCAAAACATGGATGCATTTTATTTATTAGTAAAGAGGAAAAGAGAAGGAAAGCGAAAAGAAAGACGGACATAGAGAAAGAAGTGTGTGAGGGGTGTGGGGGGACGGGGAGAGGTGACAGGGGTTAGGTGGGAGCACATCACCCACTCAGGGCTCCCAGCGATGTCTCTTTGCTCACCTCCATCTGCTCTGCGGGTGCTGAGGGTGCCCCATCCCTGCCCCACGCCGCAGAGCACAGAATTCCATGGATTAATGCCCGCTTCGGGCAGGTGGGAATGCCCGTGGGCCTCCCTACCAGGGCCAGTGTGCCCCTGTCCCTCGCAGCACCGAGGGGCTGTGGCACCATCTCTGGAGCTCCGGGCAGGGCCTGGGGAGCCCTTTGAGCGCCTTTGCTGGCCGTGTCACCCCCTGGGCTGCGGATCAGCTTTGCCCCGGGTGAAGGCTCCTTTGCTGGCCGTGTCACCCCCTGGGCTGCGGATCAGCTTTGCCCCGGGTGAAGGCTCCTTTGCTGGCCGTGTCACCCCCTGTGCTGCGGATCAGCTTTGCCCCGGGTGAAGGCTCCTTTGCTGGCCGTGTCACCCCTGTGCTGCGGATCAGCTTTGCCCCGGCTGAAGGCTCCTTTGCTGGCCGTGTCACCCCTGTGCTGCGGATCAGCTTTGCCCCGGGTGAAGGCCCTCAGCCGCGCTCCTCTGCACAGGGGAGGCTGGGCGGGCACTGCGCCTCTGCCCGCACACCCAAAGCCTCTCTCCCACACCCTTCGGTGCCAGGGCCTGTGCGAGCTGGCAGCCGAGAGCCCTGGGGCTGTGGCCTCCACCCTGGGGGTGTTCAGCTTACGGATGGTAAATGTCCCCAGCCCAGAGTCTTTATTTTATCTTCTCTTCATCGAGGAGCGGGTCCAGGGCCTCCCAGAGCCCCATTCAGGGTGTGGTAGTCTTCTCTGCAGCTTTTGTAATAACAGTTTAAAAAGTCCCTCATGAAAATGTTTAAGTCATAAACTATAATATTTCAGTCTCTGACAGGAATTAAAGCAAATTAATCACTGTGGTTACAGTGCTGAGTCTAACAAAGGATAAAGGAGAAAATTGTATATAAAAGCAAATAAAAGCCTTAAAAGGCATTTTGCCGACATTTTAAGGTGAACCTCACTCTCTGTATCTACAATGTAGTGACCAAAATAACTTTAGTTACTTTTCCATTTTTAGCATAAACAATTTTTAGGAATTAAAATAAGATGATTAAATAGAACTCACGCAAGTTATATTCAGTACTATGAGAGCATTCATAGAAGATCTTTTTAAATTCACTCAAACTGAAAAATTTTCGTTCTGCTTTGTTAGTTTTAATAGTATTGTTTTTAAAACAAAGTGTTAATTTTAATTAAACTACAATAATGTCTCAAATATCTGCCACTAATTACCCAGAAAAGTGTTACATGGAAAAATTTCAAAGGCCAGTTCGTATTTTTCACAAAAGTTAATTTTCTCTGCGGGTAAAATTAATCAGAAATACCTACTTATGTCCTCATGTTAGTAACAAAGGAATGAGTTCAAAATATTTTCTCAAATACTCTGAATTTTTTCCTATAGTTCATTTTCCTTTTAGTTTTTCCATATAATCCTTCAGTTTCTTTTTACGTTACATTAACTGTCTTTAGAAAACACTACGGTGCAGACTTTTTAGACTCATCAAGTCCAATTGACATAGGACTCTATTTTCTAAAAGAAAAATAGACAAAGTACTGATTATGCTGATTGCCAAGAACCTGATCAAGAAACTGCAATGTTATTCGTGACGTGAGCAAGAGGCACAGGACACCTCTTCCCTTGGTTTAAGGGAAGCTTTTAATGGGCTGCAGGCACCAAATTGTTATGCTTGACTGAAAACTGAAGAACTTCTTCATTCACCTAGGAACAGAACTTCAGGCACCAGAAGACCTTCGAGGCCAATGAAACTCTGAACTGTGCACAGAATTTTTACAGTTTGCATGATGGAGGCCTTAATGATATTTAATGAATAAGCAATAATATAACAACAGAGGAATATTAAAAGCCAAATTTTAATTGACACTTTGCTGCAGAGTTTCCCTTTATATGCCATTATACACTAAATTCAAAACTTTCTGTGCATAATTAAATTAGATCTGAAACTCAGTGACTCTTTGCACTTTAATGTTACTGGGTTTTGCCAACAAACAGGATAAACCTAGTTTTTTTCTCTGTATCATTTTGACTTTTGACATGAAGTGATGTGTGATATATCTTGAGGATACAGATTAAGAATCTCTATCACTCTTCTATTTCTTTACCAGTTAAATATTGTAAGAATAAATACATTTACAGGATTATGCAGGAAAATTCATCATATTTTACTGGAATAATAATAGTCATGAAATATAGAATGGAAACAGGTTATGCAGAGATTTTCTCAAAAGTGCATGTTATAATTTTCTTCAGAAATCTGTCTTCCCTCAAGAGCTACTAAAATAAGATTTAATTTACCCTAATTTTATTGAATAAAGTCCATGAATGAAAAAGAGGGATTTACACCAGGTTTTATTTCTGAAACACAGAGGACAATAATTCCTGTTGATTACATTTTTAAGTTCAGACTGAAGCGTTTTATATCAGCTGCAGGGATGACTCTGGAATCCTTTCAACATGTTGCCTAGCTTTTGCCATTTTCACAAGTAGACAATATTGTGATATTGATATTACAGTCTCTGTGGTATTATTAAAGGGGACATTGGTGCATGTCAAGTTACTCTTATTATCATTCCAGCTGTTTGTCAGTGTTATTTGTGTTTGGACAAATGATACTCATTAATTTCCAAGCTCTAATCAGATTTTTATTTGGTGTTTTCCTTCTAATGAGCAATTGGCTCATTCATCACAAAATACTTTGTGAATTTGTTTGTTCTTTTGATACTAAAAATTATCTCCCTAGGTATGTGCGTGTATAAATAAGGCATTCTAATGCTGCTTAAGTTTGTAAATCTGATTTATGTAACATTGACATGCCATTGTAGATAGCCAGGTTGATATGGGGTGTTATATTTCCAGTGAAATCCACACTAGATGGGAAGAGACATGGCAGTGTTCCTAGAGCTTCTCCCTTTCTCTACAATCTGTTACTATAGTACCAGAATAACATTACAGCTGATAGCTTTCAGTCAGTATGCCACACCGGCCAATGCACTTCTGGCTCAAAACTTTACAGGAATGTTTTAGATAACTTGCTTAATGTGCACTTAATTTTAGTGAATTTTATAGAGAGGATCCAAATTCAATATCTATCTTAAAGGATTATGTTTCTTGATATTAATTTTTTTAAAGTACTTGAAAAAAGAGATTTAAAACTTAGAATTCCATCTAAATTGCTGTACATGCTCCATTCTACCTTTAGTAATGTTCTGGAGAAAGTAGGATTTTTTTTTTTTCAGGTGGGAAAGCAAGTAGCTGGACTAATAAATTTGGATCTCTGTAGATTTGTTTTGTGGATATTTGACATGGGTGCCTGATAAAACGTAAGATATGAGTAGGGGTATACCAATCTAGGAGTGTCGGTAGGTTTTCATTTTGTGTTTTCCTTTTCATGTATATGAATATAAATGGGACACAAAGAACTCGTGAGGTAAACTCACTGAGAACCTTGCACGTCTCTATGGTTTAATAATAATTGAGTCAAAGCAACTGGGAGGTAAGAATGTTCATGCTTTGGTTGCTTGCAGATGACGTGGACACCTAACTTCAGTTCTGGTCCCTAGCATCTCCAGCCCACCTCAGCACAGTTCATGCTCCTAAAGCAGTTGGTATGGACTGGTTCACCACCTCTTTTCTCAAACCAAATCTCATGTGCTTTGGTGTCATGCACAATACACTCCTCCAATTCTCCAGATTCTGTGTGGTGCCTTGGTGGCCCAAATCATCATCATTATAGCTAGTACTTCTTTTCAATTGTGCCAAAATTAAATCCCCATTCAGACAGTCTGAAAAAATACAGGTCTCTGTCACAGTACACCAAGTTCTTTTTCTATGAGTATTGTGCTGCAGATATGAGCAACATTTCGAAATCTTGGGAAGCTGTCAATAAGACCAGAGGTTTTGCTTAAAAAAAGACAATTCACAGACCTAAATTCTACTTGAAGAAAGCAGTTTGCACAACTAAGAATACTCTTGACCTCTTTTGAGTGGGATATAGCAGAAGTATGACTAACATGATACAATAAATAATGAGATCTGTGACAAAGAAGAAAGAACTATTATTGACACACACAATATACTAGAATCAGCTAGGTTATGTGTCTTTTATTTTGTACACAATAGATATATAAAGAGAATAAGATTCTTCTCCAAAGAATACAAGAGTAGAATATCTGGGTGGAACAGACAAGTAAATGGAAGAAACTGGACAGAATAGATAAGATTGTGAACATACCCAGAAAAAAACAATAGAGTTGACTAGAGTCTACCTAATCAGTCAGCTCTGGGAAAAACCAATACAAATAAAACATTTATCTGATTGAATGAAAGAGTTCCTGTTCTTCAATTGACAACATTTGGAATAAAAACACTCAACACTTGGTTCCATCCAAGATACTTAAATGAAATAAGATGAAAAATATTTCTTTTCAGCTTGTAATTTTTCATTTTAATTTATATTAATTTAAAAATAAAATAAACACTTTAGGGAAAAAAAAAGATTATAAGGAAATATTGAAAATTATTCTTCCCTTTTTGAAAATTCTTCACTTTGACCTGAATATGTGAACATTTACAGTCAGTGCAACACTGGGGTTTTTTAAGTAAATATTGTATATTTGGGAAGAGGTGAGAGGAGAAGCATCAAGAAATGCACTTGCCTAACTGGGATCAAATTACCAGCATTTTTTAAAGCAGGACTGGAAAGCAGAAAGGTGATGACTTTATTGAATATTTTGTTGTTGCAGTTTTCCTCAGACTAAACGTTGAACCTGGTGTGAAAACATTTGTGGAGTTGAAAAGGAAGTAGGACAATTAAACTGACATAATTTGCAAATAAAAGCAGCAAAGTACCAATACAGTAAAATGAAAAAAAATAGAAGGTTTTGAAGATGATTACAATGATCACTGCTGCTTTGCGTTTATTACAGCAAAACTGGTGGAATGGGTACAGATTTATTTAAGATTATGATTCAAGAACATTTGAGTTTGAGTGGCCTAGTGAAATCAATTAATCTATTTATAGCTCTTAAGACAAAAATTCTTTGTAGGTGATATAATCAGAGGACCTGAGGAAACATTCTGAGCAAATAAATCCAGAGATTAAAATAAGGGATAAGTTGTGTGGTTCAAATTTTCCAGTGATTTACAGACACTGTTCATTTTAGATCAGTAATGACGCTAGGTTTCACCCTTTTGTTAGCACTCTAAGTGAAAAAAATTTGTTCCAAGAAACCTAGGAAGAGTAAATTCTTAATATTCTCCTGTTTCTGACAGATAGCAATGAAAACTGCGAGCCTTTAAATGACGTCATTAGAAAGGTAACACAAACTGATGTACATATACATAGAATTTTTAATTTCAACCATTGCTTAATTAAAACATGACTAGTACTTGGATACAATTGCATGCTGTTTAAGACACTGAGGTTCATATTTGTATATAGATACATTTTTCTTTTTTCCCAGTAAACAATAAGTAGAAACAAAGAATCATAGTGAAAGAAATTCAGTTTTAAGTTGAAGGCCATCATGTCTTCTAACATCACGTAGTCCTCGATACACCAGTATTGCTAAGAGTGACCTTATGACAGGTCACATTGGAGTACAAAATATTTTCTGTCAAAAAAATAAAAAAGATGTGAGATCTATTACTCAAGTTTAACTTCTTTTGTGTGGTGTGCTGGAAAGTGCCTATCAACCTAGTATGCATATTAGCGTGAAGCATGGGTTTAGGTAGAGCCACAAGGGGTCAAAGCAGATGCTTGAAGCACCACATGCTCTAAAAAGCAGATGAGAAAGGTAACACCTCTGAAATAAGAGCAGAGGACAATCCCACATTTTCAGGAACTACTTCTAATGCTTCAATATATTTAGAGGAAACAAGAAGTGAATGTTCTGGATGCATTAAGAATATCCAAGATAGAAATGTTTGTGGGCCAAAGTTGTCAGGGACTGCAACATAACAGATTTAAGGTGTAGTTTACATAGGTTAAAAGGTGAAAACTTCAGGCAGTAAAATAGTACTGAAAAGTTAAAAATTGACAGTAAATTCCAGTTCCATGGACCAGACTTGGATGGAGGCAGCTGGATGACATATTTAATCTCATCAGACTCTACCCACAGGGTATCCTAAAGAATCAGCACACAGGTACAGAACTTCTCAAAAATAAAAATAACAGGGAAATGCACTAATCTTTTCTTAAATGTCAGTTCAAATCCATAGTGATCTTTTGCACGCATTCCTTATTCATCTGGTTTGCTTTGTTCTTCTAGGGTGTCTTTTAATTATCATACAACTACGAGGTGAAGGAAGAGCATGCTTTGTTCAGTAGGAGAGAAGTAAAAGTAGTTTATGGACAGATTATTTTAAAAATTAAGATAATTCCTTTTTTGCCCTTTGTACAAAACATGGCAAGAACCAAACCAGAAATGTAATGCATATTGCAATATTCATTCTGTGCAAAAGCCTGAAATCCCAGGTCCCTTAATCACCCATCAAACATTTGCCTTGTTAATGAAAGAATATTAATAGAACTAGTATTTTAGTGCCGTTGCATGATGACAAACTGTCCAAAGATGAACAGAAACAGAAGAAAGTTGAAATGGTCCATGCTAAAATGCAAATTATATTAAAATATTTGATCAAATATACGCCTCAAGCTGCCCTCAAATGCTTTCTGTAGAGATTAGGATTTAATGGTCATCTTCTTACCTTGGAAATAAGTGACAAAAAAAGATGATGGTGGAAAGAATCAAAGAAGTTAGAGCTTTGTAATGAAAATTGATATTGGCTAAAGAACTGGAACTAATAATTAAAACGCAAAAAAGTAATTTAACTGAAGAAGGAAAACATAGATAGAGAAAAGCACAATTAGCCAAAAGGAATGAGTTATAGACAAATAACCAGCAGGATTTAAATAAAGAAATGGCATTTCAAGCAAATGGAAACTTTTCATATCCTTAGCCTTTGGATAGAAGGCAAGAACAAAAGGAAAGAACCATATGAATAACTCCACAAGTAAAAACTTTGGGATCTCTTCAGAACAGTAACTCCTCCTCAAAGCATGACTACCTGTGTGGCTGAACCACATTAAAATACATGTAATTACACTTATCTAACTGAAGAGTGTAAATAAATGTAATTACAGTTGTATTTTGTATGACATTGAGGCGAATATGCATAAAAGATGATGTAAAATGAGGAAGACTGAAGGACTTTAGATTGTAAAGAAGAAATAAATATTACAACAAACCTCCTCCAGCCCTGTGGCTATTTCTAATGTTTGGAAAATTCCTACATTTCAAAATAGGATTATATTTGCCTAATTATTATGTATTTAGATTTAAAAAGTGATATTGACTTCTACCCTTCTCCATGGTTGTGACAACAAGTTTCAATAAAGACCACAAAAGTTATTTGAAGTGATTTTTCAAATCTCTAAAGAAACAAAAAATTATGAAACTTAACAAAAACTAGTTTAATACTCTTTTATTAGTCTAACCATGTGATTAAAGAGTANAAATTTATGGATTTATGTGAATCTTATTTTAAATTTCTTGCGCAACATCATAGAATCGTCAAAGCAATTATGTAAAGTAATAACAGAAAATCCCGACTTGGAATAAAGCTTTCAGCTGCCAACTAACAAAACTGGTGTTTGAGACTGCTGCTGAAGGAAAAAAAGTATTCAAACAAAAAAAACAACAGCAAACTATACATGAATGTGACCTTTTGTCACATACTTCTTAAGTTTCCTTAATGATGCAGGCCCCTTTTCTAAATGGCATGTTACAAAGTCAGCAAAAAGAAATTGCAGTTAGGACATGGCAACGCAGGATTACCTGTTCTCTCACTAGCACTGTATAGCTGCAAATTATCTGATAATTTCATTTTCAGACAGAGAGTGATGAAAATGGCATTAAGGAACGGTGGAAGTGGCAGGAAAAAGATAAAAGATAAAAGGTACCACCGGTATTTACTCACTGTGGTACCTTTGCAAAAATGACTGAGTTAAAATTAGTAACAGGAAGTCATCATTTAATGTAGAGCAGCAATAGATTATTTTCTGGTTTTAGAGTGAATAAGGAAAACTGGAAGTCTAGGATATGAAAAAAATATCAGAAAAACAGATATCTTTTTCTGCTTAGTTCTTTTGAAGAATGACTCTAAGTTTTAGAAGAAAAAACATGGGGGAAAACTTAAAAAACTATTATACTGAAAATAAAAGAGATGAATAGTGTCATTTTTATTCTCACGAAAGAATATTGAACCCATAATTATCCTCATGATGTTATATCCACCATGACACATAGTATAAAATCTAACTTCATCCTGTTAATGTCAGTAATGTTATCTTAAATTAAATAAAAAGTGTAGTAAAATATAACATTAATATATAACAACAAAAAAAAGGATATTAACAGGTCTAAAATCAAAGCTTTTCCTTACTGGAGTGAAGCATTTCTGTATTGTCAATTATAAAAGCAATATTTCATATTTTTGGATGAATGAAAATTTCATTAAGCACTCTGGTTGCAATTGAAGCCAAGCTACTTAGTTATACTGTGATAATGGATAATTACACCTGAGACTAAAACATAATCTTGGTCTTAAAGTATAGTTTAGCTTTTAAATTTATATTTAACATTGGGGTAAAAATTACACAGAAGGAAATGCAATCAGACCCATCCTAGACACACTTTGTATGTGCTAAGGCACTCGATGATCAGGTCCAAAATAATGACTAGAAAAGAGCATAATGCTATAGTTTCCACTGCTGCTAGTAGTCCCTGGCACAACTCAGTTTTATTTTTTTCCTACTGTTCTATTTCATGTGTTTTAAAACAATTCTGACCTTTCACACTGGACAATAAATTCTGAGTCATCTGAATATCTTTTAACAGTATGTGTATCATTCCAACACTTCTTTTTTAAATACGAGCTTAGAAGGTGACCGTCTCCAGCTCTGAACATATTTTCATACACAGATTCCTACTTACAACACCACTGGTGTGGAAAAGTGAAACAAACTGGAGAATTCTTCTAACCACTAGTAAATTTAGTATAAGCCTACAGCTAATGCACCCCAATCACTTATTTGTACTCTCTAAATCAGACAAGACTGTATCAATGTAAAAACTGATATCAATACTTAGTAGGTATCAAATGTGGCAGGAGACAGCAGGTGGCATTCTGAACACCAATATAATAATAACAGGA
>VZTN01001415.1:0-70199 GCA_013400515.1 Erpornis zantholeuca | reverse complement strand
TGAGTGCACAGGCTATAATACAGAGCAGTTTGCTCACCATCTTTCCTCTCTCATTTAACCAGTTACATTTATCTCAGTAATCCATTACAGACCTCACATAATGTGTCTCCAGGTTTTGAGGGTTCCTTAATGTAAATGTGTCTGCTCAAATATATCAGACTTAATGGACATGCTTTAGGACAATGCATGTCAGATTTAATTTATTTACCACATTAATCAGGCTTGTTTCCTTCACATCTATTTCAATTCCCCAAGAATGGGAAAACATGAATTTAATAGCTGTTTACTTAGTACCCTAGTAAAAACACCCAAAGTTCTAGTAGTTTACATAATGGTGGATAAAACCAATCGTTTGGTTTGGCAGAGGGGGGTATCCAACGTTTTTTTCTCTCTCATTGGAAACTTGGCACAAGCTTATTAAATAAACATAGGGACTCATATTGTTTTCATCGAGCTTTGGAGTAAGACATTGGATAATTTATATAACTAAGCACTAAGAGTATGTACATTAAATGGCACATTCAGAAATGAAATTTGAAACATACTTTCTCAGTTCCTGTGTTCATCAGATCTAGATTTCAGAAAGAAACCAACAGAAAAAAAAATCAGATTGCACTGGAGCAAGGATCTGTTGGTTAGAAATGGATATTGGTATGGATACAGAAAGGCAGGCTCTGAATGGTAATCTGGATTTATGGGAGTCAGACAGTGAGCAATACTGGGGTACCACACAGGCAGTAGAGTGACCACCAGTTTCAAAGGATGCAGGTGAACAAACAGGAGGAAGCTGAGAAAAGAAAATGGATGTATTTGTGGGAAAAACATACATGAGAACCAGAAGAAAAGAGGAGACAGAAACAAGTTTCCCTGGAGCACTAGAAAGAATACAGGTCCTTCTCATAGAAAACTCTGCTCATGAAAAGTGTTTTCTTATTATCATATATATAATTTCATAGTATGGCTACTGGGTGCTGAATAAAACAATATCAGAATACAACAGCCAAGGTTATAATCTTTAGTATTTGATACCTCAATACAGACAATGGTAATGCTGACATTTCATTTTAAGTCAAACCCACTTCTGCCTGCAGTGTTACATGTTCTACCTTTGCTATCAGTGTATCAGTAAAATTGCTATCAAGAAACCAGCAACTTATCTATAAAACTTGCTGTGAAGCACTTTCCTGGTTTCTACTGAAAATGAAGTTTGATCACTTTGCAGTATATAAACCTTAAAGGAGGGGATTTTAAAACACAATGCAACATATAATATACCCACTACAATTCCTCTCTGGAACATGAAGTATCTAAGGGATTCAACCAAATGCTCTCTAAAGAAGACAAATCTCCAAAAAGTTTCTTAAAAAAAAAAAAAAGTTTCTTCCTTTTTCTGATCAGATTGCCTTTAAATTACACTGCAAAACCCTTCTGAAAGGTTGTTCTTGGAAAGCAGAAAAAACGATGATAAAGCCTGCCATAAGGCAGATGATTATCAAGAACTTTAATGGAATTGAGCGCTGGGCTACAGCAGAGCTACAAAAGAATCCCTTGACCTCAGTGTGTATTTTTGTTCTGGCACAAAGCAGCAGAGTCTACAGTGCACTTTTAATGTTGCTTTGATTGTGTGGAAGCCCAACCCTCTACCTAGCTAGAGACTTTTCCAAACCCTTTTAAATCTCTGAAGGCATTTGCTCTGTATTATCTACAAGGTTCCCATTTAACACTGGATGAATCCATTCTGAAAAACTGACCTGGACCTCTAATGAAAATTTGACAAAAATTAGTTCCAAGTTCTTCTTAAAGTTTCAAAAATTCTGGCTACATTTATCTTCATAATCTTTGTCCAGCTCTGAATTTCACTTGAAATTCTCCAAAGAACGGGGGTCAATGCACAGTTGGGTAATTTCTTTCCAGGAACTGTGAATCTTTCTACTGTGGATTCTAACCACAGCCTGCCTCAGGGATTTAAACTCCCCACACAACTTCTGTAGGAAATACCTCATGCTTCCAGTGGAGCAGGCAGTATCAATAACACCCAGATGTATTTTGGATTGCTATACCAATTCTCCTTTTATCAACCCACAAGCAAACTGCAGCTCTATTCAGATTGTTAAAATCCATTTCATTTTTACCAGTGATGTTATTTTGATGACAAAATCTACCTGCAGTGATGCCTCTAATGTCAAAACTCAACAGGCTTTTACTAGACAACAAATCTGGCCTCTTAGCTCAATCAGTGATATATTAAACATAACATTTGACATAATAAGCTTTCCAGTTCAATAAAACAATTTCTTTAGATGAACTGTCCATACTTTCATGTACTCCCTGAATTTCAGTGCTTTAGACCACTTATGTTGCTAAGGATGAAATGACTGCTGCAAATCAACTACAGAGAATAAACATATTCACACACAGAAATATCTGTGACAAAAAAAGAAACCCTCTTTCTTTGTGTTGAAACCTGAGTATAAATTTAAGGACAGACTTGAGACTTTCTCAGACATTTTTCATCAGCCTATTTATGCTGAGGCTGTGTTTTGTGTAAAGCTTGAGTACATCATTAGCAAAAAGCTTATTCCATGCTGACTTGCTCCACTAGCAAATTTGCCACCCATTTTGGATAACAAAGAGAAAAGGAAACTGGACCCAGAAAATTTATCATCATGCAACTTTCAAGCTGGGGTTTGATAAATCACCAAGAAAATTCAGTCTTTCCCTTCAGCCTCGGCAGAGGTTCATACCAACACTGAAGAGTGATATGATTAATTACTACTAAATTTCCTGTTCATTACAGATATATTCCCAAAAAGAAAACAGTCTTTTAATTTGTGTGTACCCAAAATGTTGCTGCATACCCTAGTATTCCCATGAGAAGTTGTCTGCGAGAAGGAATTCTTCAGTAATTAGCAACTGTCTGCTTGTGCCATGGATTTTTGACTTTTCCCTTGAAGCTGTTTATCAATGAAAATTCTTAATGCATTATAATTAATACAATCACACTTTTGCAGGAGTAGCTGCTAATTTGAAACAGTACTTGAAATATGAAACATTAAACTTTTTAACAAATGCTTTGTCCCTTTCAAGATGCCCAATTATTACATTCTGTATGTAAAGGTGTCATCTGTAACTGCCTTGGAAGTTTTTGGGCTGTTGTGACAATGGGGAAATTCAAGACAAATAATGACACTTCTACTCCCTTGTGGGGGGAACAGAATTCTTTTTCTTTGCAAAATGAAGGCACCTTTTTCTTTATGTTTACATGGGAACAATACTGTCAGGAGCTTGGCATATCATCTGTGCATTCAATAAATGAATTTTATTTATAGGAATACTTGAAGGCCCTGCTGTACCTATCTGAGCTGGGGAGTCTGCCATGACATGAAGGGGAAGTCAACCTTTCTATCATGTCCTTCCTCTTACTAGGTACTTGAGCATTTTCCACTTCACCTCTCTTTCAAAACACAACTACTTTACTGCAAAGGGCTTGAGGAAAGAGCTCTGAAGATGACTGGACCTCAAAGGGATGCTCATGGATCCTTAGGTCTGCAGTCTGTAGGGCTGGGAGTACCAGTAGCATCTGTGCTGCCAGGGCCACGTTTGGCTTCCTCATTGGCACTACAGCAAAGGCTTCCAGGGTGTAACATATCTTAAAAAATTTTCAAACTGGTTTAAATATATTTTGAAGAACAATACAGCACAATATAAGTGACTCCTTCATAAGGAAATGATCACATGTTCCTGGGATATAAGTATATGAGGAGGGAAATAGTACATAACTGGGCATTGTTGCTTTCTTTCAATTGAGCAAATCTGAAGAGCCAGCAAAATACTAAAATTGGTTTAGATAGGAAACTGACAATTAAAAACCTAGTAACTGGTATTTTACATGTTTTTTGATTAACACACCTAGGAGTATCTCACTACTAGAACGTGATGAAGAAGGATTGTCTCACATCACACCTATGTAGAGGATTGTCATTAGTATCTTGTTTATTAGTTAACTGGGCAGGACTGATGTCAGTTCAGTTATTTTGGTGACAACTACAGAAACATGTGTTTTTCCTGCTACATAAAAAACATTTTCCCTGCTAAATCATAGCCTTTCTACACATTCAGCTTGAAGTCTGTTTTCAAACCCAGTAGAATAAACACATTAAAATACAGCTAGAAACCCACAGTGAACTTTGTTTTCTTAAAGCAAGGAGGAATGGCCTTAAGGTGATGGAGAGTGGATTTAGGAATTGGTAAGAAATTCTTTACTATAGGGTGGTGAGGCCATGAAACTAGTGAGAGAGACTGTGGCTGCATAGAGTTTCAGCACGAAAAACAATCAGTATCTTTCTGTGCAAACTTTTGTATCAGAAAAATGCCAGAACCTCTATCAAGGAATTTTAAAAGCATCTGACAACCTGCTTCATAACCACTGTGTCCTGTCAGAGACTCAGATTTGGTGCCTGTGGGAGGAGCAAAATATGAAGACTCTCAAAAGCCAGCAGCACATTGTATTACAGGACCCAAAAACAAATAAAATATAGAAATACAGCAACTAGGCCTCAGCCACGACCACCAATTACACTGATGGATACCAAGGATGCTCTGGAGTCTTTTTAGGAGAAAAGTTCTGCAAATAGTTGTTTGTTGTTTTTTTTTTTAGTATCTACATTAAAAATTTGAAACATTTCACATAATTCAAAGTAAATGTTTTGAGAATTTTTGGGATGCAGGCAAAGTAATTATTTCAGTATGAGGAAAAATAATTTTGAACCATCTTAGGTAAGGTATTGTCTGCTGGGGAATTTCTGTTAACAGAAAATAAGTCCTTTATGCACAGAATGAGAAGCAAGCATTTCTGTTTGCAGGGCTAGAGCCTACCCACTCACAGGATGCCCTCAGAGTCCCACACTGTGCAAAGTTCTTGTTATTCAGTTGCTGTCAGGGAGCCAAGTTATGGCTGAGCTCTCAGAGAGGGAAGAATTTAGGGATCTTTCCTTCAGGTAACACAGCCAGAGTTTGTTTGTCTGAATTTGGGACTGAAAGGGCTGTACAAGTCAATAAAGCATGCAAACATTTTCCTACTGCCCCCAAAAGAAATGTGTTTTGACATGATACCTCTGTTTGGACTTGCTGGGTAGTAGTGACATGAAAGAGATTCTGGCTAGAAAACACGGAATCAGATTTTAAATTTAATGAAATTTTTTACTGCAGTCTCTACCTGCAAAGAGAACTTGCTAAAGGTGAAATTTTCTTGTTCCGTCAGTTCCTTATACACTGCTCTAATACAAACCTCAGACTTCTGGTTTGTCCTCCATTGCCTATCAGATATTTTTACATGTACTGAGATTGAAAATTAGCACATGCCAATCATGAGGCAGGGTGGATGGTGCTACCCTTCTACTGCAAGGGCAACTTTATTTTCAATAACAGCTTTAAGGTCTTCTGAACAGACACCTGTTTGCTATTCCTTATGGTTTAGTTTATCACAGTAATTACGCTGCTATTTTGAATTTTATTCCGAATTTGACTAATTCAAGGCCAGATGACAGAGTTACAGTATGTCAGTATTACTCCCACTGGAAGTGTCATGCACAACAACCCTTGTGTAACCCACTAGTCCTAGAGGCTGAAATGATCTTTCATAACCAGATCCCAAGGCCCTCCAGTTGAGCCTTGCATTGCCCACAATGGTAATGGTGTGTAATCACCTCATGCATTTGATGAAATCTGGCTATCCAGGAGCTAAATGAAGGCTACAGCTGACATAAGGGGGCAAACAAATAAAGTAATGAGAATTAAACATGCCTTTTCCCCAAGAACTGACAGCAATAAAATCCAGTGTAAAATATAATTTTGTACCTATCACATGACTCTGACATGTAGTCCTTGTCATGGTGTCCTCCTCTTCTTCTTGCAGGTTTTCTGTGACTACTTTAGCCTGTACACAGTGCAACAACAAAAGTGAAGAACATCTGTGACTCTGTTTATGTTGCTTCATGACAACTACAGAATACTTTTCAGAAATAAATGAAAGTAAAGTTACATGGCATCTAAGAGTGGAATATATAACCTGTCTTATACTATGAATGATATCTGAAGATAACAACTTTAATTTCATTCAAAATCACAATGTGCAGCAGTGAAAAATACCCTTGGAAGATGCAACTCTTCAAAATAAAAGGCTAATATATGGTGTGGTATCTCTTTGGTTCAGTTTGCAAACACTCAACTTTGGTGTTTTTATTTCCACCTCCGTTTAAAAGCATTTATTAGCCAGACAGAGAGAAAAAATTCATTTAAGAATGCAGTGCAGCCTAAGAGCCTGTATGTGGTATTCAAGTTTGTGTTATTCAAATTCCTCAAATATTCTGTTTTTTTTCAGACAAAGATGTATCTTTACCAATATTCTGCACTCCTATTTCCCAAGTGGACAGATAATCTGAGTCCCTCCCTAGCACACAGTGAAATCTCCCTCCATCACGTGCCATCAGTGGCCACAATTCAGATCCAAGAACATATTTTTCTGCCACACTACATAAATCAAAACAGGAATAAAGATACTTCCACAGGGTGCTGCGAGGAGGAAAGGCAGCACCACAGAAAAAATTGCCTTCAATATCTCAGGGATCTTAAATTATTTGCTAATGACTCTCTGTTGTTTTAAACTGCTTACAGCACACTCACAATAACAAGAGCACATTCTGTAATCTAAACCACTGGAATTTATCATCATTTGCATGACATATCTTCAATCTCAGCGCAAATCCTGCTCGCTGGGTTACACAAGTAGCCCTATTGACCTCTTGTGACCAGCCTGAGTACGACACCAAAGACTCACTCTCTACATCTGTAAAAGTGCATTTATCATCCCTTAATCCCAGGGATTTGATTCCATCTTTTCTTTCTCCCACAACGCCTCTCCTCAGGCTCTGGAAAACGAGGAGGCGAGTGATCACTTGGCACGCAGCTGCGGGTGGAGCAGTTTCTCACATTTGCAGAGTGCATGGCCAGGTGCTGCTGTGACATTTCACAATATTGCCACAGGTCCCTGGGCGTTCCCCAAACACAGACTGCGCGCACCGAGTGCGACACAAAACTCCTGGTGTCTCACTTCCACCTCACCAACTGCAGCCCGTGGCTGTTCTAAATCACACAGGGCTGTAATGAAATCACAAAGATGAAATGAAGCAGCGCAGCACAAAAATGATTGTATCTCACCTTAAGCTCCAGCCAAGGACATGAAAAAGTACTGGAGAATGTGGAATATCCTTGGTGCAGGCTAAAGTGTTATGTATTTCTGCTGGCTGGCCTTTAGAGCAAAGTGCTTTTTTGATGAACGCTAACGGGAAGTGTGTCCCTCTGAAGGTGAATGCACAAGGCCACCACTGGTAGAACATTGCTTTTTCCATAAATTCGGTGGAAGTCCAGCAATAACACTCTTTGCATGAACAGAAATCAGAGGTAATCGGTGCATGTGTTATGGCATAACAGTGCCTCAAGCCTTTACCTGGCACATGGTAAGAAAAGTGATTTAATCATCAAAATTTAAATAGCTTTTAAAGGAAAAAAACTTGCTAGAAAATTAATGTTAGAAACTGTTCTGGGCAGGATTTAAAGCAGCAGCATATATCTGATAAGCAGCTTGGAAACACAGCAGCCTCCGCACTGAACTGTAAGAGTGAGTGCACTTTGCATGGTTCAGAAAAGAAAAGAAACCTTCCTGGTTTAGGGCATTTCAAAAGATTTATGCTGTTTTCTCCAAAAGCATCAATTTTGTCTTTTTATGAGCAAAAAAATGCACGACAGGCCACTCTACTGCATGTAACCGTTTTCAGTCACAGCTATCTCTCAGCCCTTTGCAATCTGCTTCAAAGTAAGCAGACACCAAAGAATAAATGGAAATGTTAGTAATAAAATTCATGAACTTTGTATTTAAAGACTTTGCATTGTTTCTCTTTTACAAGTTTGGAGCACAAGATGAAATATCACATACTGAGGAATCTCAAGGTATATCTCTTTCATAAGTTAGCATTAATAACCATAAGCACATTTTAAATCTTTTGTTATTCTAGATGTCCTCAGTCTTTTGGCTCTAGATATTTCTTTCAGGAATCAAGTGCCACAGTAAACAGAATATGAAACTCAAAAAAATGAAGCATATAAATGTAACTTAATCTTCAAAAGAAAATACAAAAATACTTTGTGTGCCTGCTAACAAAGGAGTGTATGGGGTAGCAGAAGTAATGCCTTTTCACCATGACTAACATGTCCTTAAAAACTAAACACTATAATTAGCATATCTCCATTATTTACGTACATTAAGAACAATCTTTGTAGTTCTCTCATAAAATGAAGTGTGTTTCTTGAGATATACTTAAAAGACTATTATTGCAGCATTTAGAAAGACTTCACAAAATGACAGACAAAAAGCACAGCAAATTATTGCAGCATTAGAAAATAATAAGTTAGAAAGAAACTGTAGAAGCAATGTGTAGAGTTTTTTTGTACTTCTGTACAGTGAAGATATACCCTAAGCTGTCAGGACCATATTAAATGGGGCATAGTTAAACTGAGTGGCTCTGATAAGGGGCTCTGCTTTGCTATCTAAGTTCTAGATCAGTTGGATTGAATTTCCTGCATATTGCACATTTCCAGACTTTCATTCTCTCTCTTTCCTTTCAGTGACACTACAAGGACAGCCTTAGATATGCTTATAATTTGTGGTTTTATAATGCAGGAGACATCTACATTTTCAAAGAGATGATACTAGAGGAGTCAGGAGGAAAGTTTTCAAACACATTCATTTTGCATATGTTCCCTGTAACTTTTAAAAAAATGACCTTGCAGATGTTCTCAGGAAAGACATCTGCATTAAAGTAAAAAAAAAAAAAAAATTACCTGAATGTGAAACTATGTATGGAATGCCTTGACCTCAAGCATTCTAAACATCAGCCCTAAGCTGAGTTTTTTCAACTCCCATTATAAAGCTTTTTGCAATGTTCCCAGAGAATTTGTATTTCAGATTCCCTCAGATGAAATAGTTGTATGTGCTGCACTTCAGTAACTCAGTTCTATCAGAACAACAAAAGTAACAGCCTCAGCTTCACAGTAAGTATTATATTTGGCACAAGTTTCCAGACTGTTAAAATTGTGGTTATAGTTAATAATCACCATGATAATATGGACAAGACAGCTATCTCAGGAATGAGAAAAGAATGCTATAGGGTTAAAGCATCTCTGTTATCCTCGTGCTGGACTTTAAAAGATCATAGGAAAGGCCCTTGCTTTTTAAAGGCAAGACATTGCTCATTAAATTCTAAGGTTAATTAAAAGAGGCTTCACCCTTCAGCCTGACTTTAGGTTACAATCCTAGACTCTGTGTGAACCCTTCTCAATGCAGTGAAGTTAGTGCAGAACCAGAATCTAGCAGCTAACAGAAAATAAGATGATTTTTCTTCTACATTGCAACATTCCTCCTCTCTGGGTAAGTTAAATTACCAGGTACAGTTAGTACCTTATTGAAGAATAAAACTAACTACAGGGCATTAACAAGGAGATTTTTAATGGCACAAAGAGAGATGCAGGTCCAATGTATTTTTTTTTACTTTTGAACATTCCTTCTTGAGTGACAAATATTCCCAAATGTAGTCAAATACTTTGCCTTTTCCACATCAGTTGTGCACTTTTTAGGCTTAATGACTTCTATAATGTTCAGAAGAATGTTCAATACTGGCATGCAATCTTCAGGGAAAGGGGGAAAAAAATTAAAAATAATGGTCCTATTATTTCACTCTACTAGAGTATGATTATAGCATCATTGTGCATGTATCTTCACTGGAATTGAATTGCCAGCAGAAGCAGTAGCATCTTCATGACTATCTCTATAAGGCCTATACTCAAGCTGCCAAGTTTTGTATTAATTCACAATCCTCTAGCTACACAAAATCTTTCTATCTTATATATAAACAGTTATTATCCTGTTTGCCTGCAATGGCAATAAGAAACACATCCGGAAGTTAAAAAGAAGGTAATTATGTTTTCATGTACTGAAGCACTTACCAGGGTCTGGTTCTGCATTTCCATATCAGCTTTTGTGTTGCTGTTTTTCTTGTGGTTTCCTTGAGAGCTGATAGAGTTGCTGTGAAGAGAGGAGCCCTGGGAGCTGCCCTTCGACACACTCCTGTAGGAAACATTATTTGATCCACTTTCTGTCTGCTGAGCTGCTTTCTTATCAACTCTGCAGGTAGAGAGTGATTCCTCTGATAAATTGCATTGCCCTTCTTCAATCACTCTACTTTCCCATTCCTTTAATGTTTAAAGTAACCTCTTTGTATCTTTCTGTCTCTAGACCTTTGAGTGATAAATGTTTCTAACTAGCCTTGATCAAACCTGTCACTTGCAATTTCAGGTAGTATATCAATTTAGCCTTTCACATATAATGATTTATATTATATTTGGGACTGCTGTGGGGCAAACGTGAAAACACAATATACCAATTGCTAAGTTCTTCTGTGACCAAAGGTTGTGATATCTAGAAATATAATTAATTCTGACAAGTTACCAAATATGTGTTTTCTGGTTGCAGTACAGGAAGATGGAATACCTTAAAACATGTACCTAATTACCCTCTATCTTTACACACGTTCTGCTAGATTCTTGATTTCTGGAATAATTTGAATTATCAACTTGGATGTAACTAGCCTATCTTTAATTTCAAAGACCAATGGTTTGGTTAACAAAGTAACATCAACAAAATTATCATCTCATTGTTAATTTTTTTTTCTTTTAAAGTCCCAACTGTGCATCTACTGTTTGCTACTTTGCATTCCTAGCACAAAAGGAACATATATTGAACTTCACATCTGGGCATCTGTAAAGCTACGTGGACTTCAACACATCCCAAACTGTGTTCTGGAGTTTTACCTGTTTAAAAGCTCTCTCATAAAACTGTCTTTTGGTGAGCAGGCAGCTGTGGTGGAACCTCTGACTTGTTCACACTCAATCTCACCAGGAGGGTCTTGGGAAGGCTTCATCATTTTGCTCTCCATGTCTAAAATGTCACCATTGTCTGTTTTCCTGTTAATTTCATTTTCTATTTCACAGTGTTGTTCGGTTTTCTTTTTTTCTTTTCTTCTCTCTAATTTTGCCTGTTTAATTCCAAATCCTGAAACTTTTGCATCCTTTTTTTCCACTTTAGTTTTAGGAACATCAGTTTTCCTGCTACTCAGTGCTGGGAGCTTACTCTTTCGGAAGCCAAACCAACTGGCTATAGAAGGCCCAGTCTTTTGTTTGGTCTCCACAGTGGGAGATTTGGTTTGTCCCTGACCTTTTTGCACATTTTCTTGAATGCATAACATGACTTTCTCCTCTATTGTAGGTTGCAGAGATGGTGAACTCAAAAGATCATTAACCTTCTCAGAGGGTTCTGCTAATTTTAAAGACATTTGCTGTCTTCGTGACTTTGTTGCTTCCAATTTATGAGGACACTTTACTCCATCAAAGCTTTGGAAGGACAAAATTTGTTTGGAAGATACAGCAGCCGAGGCTTCTAACTCCAATTCTGCTGACAGAATACTTTTTTTAGCTTGAGCTCCGTGCTTAAAGCTTTCAGTGCTTTTCTCACTCTGCACAGATAGACTGCGTGCATCTTTCTGAGAAAAGGGTTTGTTTCCATCACATTTTGAAGTGTTGTGGAACTGGTCTACTTTTTGAGATGATCTGAAGGGCAGTTTGCTTGGGCTTCCATGCTGGCTATTGCAACTACTCGTATTTCCAAGAGAGCCTTGTCTAGGATAATTATTTTCTGTGGGTTTAGTTGTATATAAAAGAGTGTCTGGTGTCACTGCTGACCCAGAAATAGCCTTGATTTGAAGCCCTTCCATGGCTGAGTTCTGCCTTGTCAGAGAATTGCCTCTGTCAGAAGTGTTTGTAATAATCTGAGTCCGTACTTTGCCGAGTCCTTCTGCCACGGGGGCAGATGGCTTCTCCCCAGTGTGAATGCTGAAACTCTGACTGCGAGCTTTCGCTCCGTTCATGCCCAGAGCTGGTTTCAAGTGTGACTTGTTGCTAGAAGAAACAGACCTCTTAACTAATTTGTTTTCTAATCCATCTCCTCTGTCTACCACCAAGTTGCAGTTTTCATGTGAACGAGCTGATGCTGCATCCATACCAAGTCCCACAGCACAATTATTTTTTACTTCAGTATCAGACTTGGAGTCCTTTAATTCCACATCTGTTGCACCTCTGGTGGTTACACACACAGGCTCACTTTGCTTGTACTTACTAGAACTCACATTACTTTTGGAAGCTGCATTTATACTGTCTTTTTCCTGCTTCCCTGGTACAGTAGAGCTCTTGCGGAGAAGCTGGGGAGATTTGACAAATAATTTCAGTCCCACAGGGAGACGAGTTTTCATTCCTCTCTCATTAGAGTTTTGAGCAGCATGTGCAGCATCACCAGCATGAAACAGTGTTGATGGGAAATTGTTTACCTGAGATAGCAAAGGCTCACTTGTGCTTGTCGTATGACATTGAGGAGTTGTGGGGAGAATATTTGGCATCTTTTGCAGCTGATCCACCCCACTGTCACTGGAAATATTGTTTTTGCTGGAATATGTGTCTTGTGAAGAAGTTTTTTCCAATGATGGACAACCTAGAGAAAAGGACCTGGCTGTTTGAAAATCTGCGCTGGAATATTCACGATTCCTGTGGAGACCCAGCTGATTAGGGGGTTTTGGGCAGACTTGCTTTGTGGAAACCTTAGAAAGTCCTTGGCACACACTGTGGGATTGCTGAGATGTGCATTTATTTTGCATAATTCCTTCTGCATTTTCCTGAAGATAAGATAATTCAATTTTGGCCCCAGAAGATACATTTTTTGCTTGCATTTCATGACTAGATTGATTATGAAAGCCAGAGTTCACAGTTCCTTTAAATGGAGATGATTTCAGTATATTTTTTGCTGTTTCAGTGGGGCCAACTCCTCCTAACTTTACTGCTAGAGGTGGAGAATTAGCATAATTAGGCCGAATCAACAGGGACGTTGACCTGCCTGGAGGAAGGGGTGGGGATGGAGACCGGGCTTCTACAGCAGCTAAATCACAGTGAAAGTCTCTGGTTGGAGGTTCCCCATAGCTACTGGGCTCGATAAGGTGCTGAGGCAACAGTGGTGATGCTAGGCTCTGACTCTTTGGATACTTTGACCCATCTCCTCTGCCTGGACGTTTCAAGTCGGGCAGGGGGTGGGCAGGGGGCTTTGGAACCTGAAAGTGGACTTCTGAGTCAAAATGATGAGGTGGGCTTTGGGACTTTTTGAATCTTGAAAGCTTTACAGGTGGTAGAGCAGGTGATTTCTCAAGGGCTGTGGGGCCCACTGACAGAGCTACAAGTGCATCCCCACTCTCAGTCATCACAGTTTTTTGGGGAGAAAATTTACCTCTGCTGGGTATTTTAGATACATTTGGCTTTTGATTGATTCCTGCATGCACAGTGGAGCTTGAATTGGCCTTGTATGATGCATCATACACTGGCTTCACTAGCTTTTGCCGTGAAGTATTTTGCTGTGTCACTCTTCCACAGCGTGAAGATTCACCGCAGGTCAGGGGAACAACTGTATTTTTATTCCCTGTATTATCTTCAAGAGTATTTTTCTCAGTTTCATCTTCCTGTCTTTCTAAAGCAGTGTAGTTTCTAGCATTGGTTCCTGGCTGCAAATCAGTTCTTCCCTGAGGTATAAGTTCAGTGTATTCTTCACTGGATGTAGTTTGTGGCTGGTTGATTGAAATCTCATTTCTTGTTACAGTGACAACTCCAGTCTGATGTGAGCTGAATTCAATTGGCTCACCATCCTTAGCATCATATATTACTGTAATGCACTCTTCAGAAGAGGTCTTTTTTATAACCTTTTGTTGTTTAATGAAATTACACGTCTTCGGCCTAATGTCTGAGTGAACAGGTATCTGGTTCTCCTCTTTGTCAGTAGATACAAACTGAGAATTCTCCGTGACTTTGAGCAAGTCAGAGGTCTTTGTGTACTTCTCAGGAAAGGGAGCTGCTAATAAATCTGATGGACTTTTCTCATCACTGCTTTCTATATGCAATTCATCCAAGACTTCATTGTCATCAGTGTCTGAAAGCTGAAAATTAAAGTCCTTCCAGCCCATATTAGAATGGCTTTGATTTAACTGTAACTCAGGCAGCTTTGCTCTGGTGAATGATTTTACTTCTGCCTGAAATCCACTGACAAAACTAGTCAATTTTTCAGGCCTTTCCTTTGAATTACAAAATGAACTTCTTTCTGGCAAATGTTTCCTGTTAGGATCCCAGTCAAAGAGACTGTCAGAAATGCTATGAGTTAATTTGTTACAATAGGTCCTGCAGTCTTTGCTTGGTACTTCCTGCAGCAACAGTAAGGATGAAGAGTCATCATCTGCATCATCATGTGAATCTGAATCATAAGAGAAAGTTTTGTTGTGTTCAATGCAAATGCTGCCCATTTCCATTGGCTTACAATGAGTCTGTTCATTATGGCTGCCACATTTAATTCCAGGGGAATATATTCCTTCGTTGGAGTTCATGCAATCTTTGTAACCCCATTTTGATATTACTGAAGGTGGTTCAAGTAATATTTTTTGCTTCTGTAATTTCTTCAGCCCTTCTAAGATATGGTTTTCCTTGATACGAGTTGGAGGTAGATCATCTGCAGGACTTGAGAGGTTGCTTGGGAGCGAAGAACCAATGCTTATTCTTTTATCCCATCTCACGGATGACTGTCAAAACAAAACCAAAATCACTTGTGTTACTCACAAGTGCTGTCAATAAAAGTGTTACCATTTTGGTAAAGAGATACAGGAGCTGCATAGGGGCAATACATCCCGTTCTTTGGTATTTTTAGCAAACTTCTTTTTTAATAAAGGATTTCACAGTGCTGTGAGGCTGCAGTGCATTAAAAACCTGAAGGAAGAACAATATGAATGGAAGGATTAAGATAAAGCAGAAGAGCAGTTTGAACTATGAAAGGCAGAATAAATGTCAGAACAAATGAGGAGACTGTAAGCAAGCTGGAGTGATAAAGGAATCACTAAAAAAGTTAAATGGGGGGGGTAACAGTTTAGTGACAACTGTTTTCAGTATAAAATAGAGAAATGTAAAAAAAACTTCTGAAGGCAGCTTTTCAATTAATCTTGTTTCAAACTAACTTAAACTAATACATGAAGAAAATTAATTTGATTTACCCTTTTGCTTGTCTTTCCATCATTCCAAGTGTAGGAGGAACCACTGGAATATTCACTGCAAGCACTTGAGAGGGAGAGTTCACTGCTACTGCAGCTGCTCCGGGGATACAGGCGGCTAGGACCTGTCATATTTAATTGACTCTGGCATTTCAAGACAGGTATGCTGGATTTCACATTCTGCTGACATTCCTAAAGTATGAGAAGAAATAGAAATATCTTATGGGCAGAAAATCATTTAATTTCCCTTTGATTAAGAACGGCAAAGAAAAGGCAAGTAAGCCACTTACACCTTCCTCTTATGCAATTTAGCATCTGGCGAATTTAATACAGAGAACTAAATTAAAAATTGCTAACAATTTCATTCGTCAGGGGAAAAAATCCACAATCCTCAATGTTTTCTTCTTTCTTCTTGAACTATTATTCTGCTCTTCTTATGGTAAAGATTATTCTGAGTCTATTTGAATTATGCTTCATACATAAGCAGTGTGCGCCGTTAAGATACAGAAAACAAAGTTATAAGAATACAAGTACATCTTGACAACTGCATTATAGCCCCACAATGTAACAGATGAGGCTGCACACCCTGGACAAGGTAAATTAATTTAGTATCCCGAGCAGAATGTCCACTGAGAATGGAATCTCTCCATTACAGTCTAATTTTGGTTTCCTATCTAGTTCAAAGCTTTGTCTAAGAAACTCTCTGACGTAGGACAATCCATCTTCGTGTCGCTCGCAGACAGCTGAAGCCTCTTGCTTATGCAATTTATTGACACTTTATGGCTGCCTTTAGTACTTGTGTAGTTATCGCCCCTCTCCAAATGCAATTTCAGCTGACTGTGACTAAGTGCCAGCTTTGAGGAAGAGAGTAATGAAGAGTAGATAGCACTTTAGGTAAAATATTAAACCTCTGTAGGAGTAGCTAGGATGCCTTTAATTTGTTTTCAAACTAATACTCTTGAGCCTAACAGCATTAGAGCTTCTTTAGTGTTAAGTGCTTGCACTATTCTCCAGTTTCCTTACAGAATCAGACATCTTTTTAATTACCAGGAACACCAGACATGACTACATGAAAAGAGGTTGTAATGAGGTGGGGGTCAGTCTCTTCTCCCAAGTAGAAACTGATAGGACAAAAGGAAACAGCCTTGGGTTGGGCCAGGGGATGTTTAGATCGGATATTAGGAAAAATTCCTTCACTAAAAGAGTTGCCAAGCAATGGAGCAGGGAAGTGGCTGAGTCACCATCCCTGGAGGGATTTAAAAGCTGTGTAGATGTGTACATGGGGACATGGTTTAGTGTGGGATTGGCACTGCTGGGTTAATGGTTGGATTCAATGATCTTAAGGGACCTTTCCACCCAGTGCTGGGTGAAAGTTGGATTTGATGATTTTAATCACAAAGGTCTTTTCCAGCCAAAGTGAATCTTTGATTCTATGCCTCCATTTCATGAAACTTCCCTTTGGATTTCATTAAGGCAAACTGAAACCATATTTATTGATTTTTGTATGTAGATATACTTCAAATTAATTTTGCTTAAATGAAGAATTTACCTTTACACTTAGGAAGAAACAAGAAATCTAAAGTTATTGGATCCATAAAACAATTATGAAGGCTGTGTATGCCCTAGACACAGCTTCTTCATGGAAATCTCTGGGAACAACACTCAGTTTGTAGGCACTTCTCATGCACTGACATGTTTGTTGGCCTTCTGCTAATTTCTTCCGTTTATTCTCCCAAGTTCCTCCCATTTATTACTGCTGGGGTTGAACCTTTTTTCAGCTGAATGGGAGAGAGCAGAATTTTTTACTGCTTAGGAGTTCATCAGCACAGCTGTTCATCGCTCAACTGACATCATAATGTTCTGCTTTTGACAAACCTAACTACAGGGCAAATCATTATTCTTTGTCACAGGCAAAACCTATGAATGGGAAAATCATTCAGAGGCACCAAGAACACATTTCACCTCTGGGAATTATTGGTACATGTTCTCCTAGGAAGTCAAATGGATGCAGGAGGAACAGCGTTTAAACCCAGTGGCTTCCGGGAAGAATACATCTTTCAGCATCAGAGGCAGGCTGATGCCTGTGGTTTTGGCTCTGAAGCAGACTTTCTTGCTTTGTGGAGACAAATTAGCCTTTATTTCTGACATTGTGGTTCCCCTGGGAGGAACTCCTGGTGAGGGTGACTGCACAGAGGCCAACAGCAGCAGCTGCTATCCCTCTGCTTTTCAGCTCTGGCACTGGGAAAACAAGTCATGTGGAATCCCTGCCCCTTATACTGTCCCAGCCACCACAGCATTCAAGGGAAGGATGCCTCTAAATCCTCTCTTTTAAGGATCTCCTGTAGGAGGAAAGAGATCACAGCACAGTGACAAGTATGACCTTCCTGTCATCTTCAGCTAGTCTGAGAGCCTCTCCAGCCTCTCACTTTGTTTCCTTTGCACCTAAGAGAGGAGAAAGGCATTTGGTCCTATGGTTTCAGCAGTGGGAAAAATGGAGCTATCTAAGCAAAGCAAAAGAACAGTATATTACTGTAATCATCTTTAAGAGAGGAGAATATGTGCAAAAAATATCATGTCACTCCAGATTATGAAGTAGGGTATCTACTCAATTTCTAGATTGCATTCAGATCACTTAAGAGATTGGAGTTTTCCCCTGAAATTTGCCTTTATTCTCTAAATTATCCAAGGAAGTACTTTGAAAAGCATGTTTATGATGCATTAATTAAATACATTTAACTTGCATATGGGTCTATTAACTGACATGGTGAAATTTTAATTTTTTGTAATTATGACTCTGTAGTCATTACCTCTAATGAAATTAGAGTAAAAAAGCCTGAATGTAGTATTACAGTTTAAAAATGTAATTTTCACTAAAAATCAGAGAAAATTGAAATAATCAGACTATTAAAGGCACAAAACTCTATATTAGAGCAACTTAACCTGAAGGCTTAATTAAATATAATACAAAGGGTTGTTAGCATTTTTGTGAACCTTTGAAACAATGCCTTTTCATTAAAGTAGGTATTACAAGGGAGATTACATTTTTGTTGACACTAAGATACTTCAAGATCAAAGGCACAAGCAGGTTCAATGTTCTGTTCTTGTACTCTTTGTTTCCCTGTATGTGATTTTTGTTTTTTAAGCTACTTTTCTCTTTGACAATGAAACATGAAAGCCACACTGGTGAACGTTTTGCCAAATAAGCACAAAGCTCACTCCGTCTGAAAAAAAATGCAGAGCCCATGAATTTTTAAAAGTTCATACATAATATATCATAAAAGTGGGATGAATAATACGGGGCATGGGCTTTAATAAAAAGCTCCTTGACCATTTCTCAGAGATTCTGAGATGTAATCAATAGCCAAAAAGGTGTATCAGGGACATTGCTAAGATTTACGCTTTTTTTGCACACAGTGACACTATCTGCTCACTATATCAACCGAGGACACAATATTGAATTTCAGAGAACAGAAGGAAGGAAAAGTATTGTTATCTGCCTCAACAGTGTTTCAATTCAGAGATCAGCTTTATGGCTCTTCCCTGATGCCAGACTTCAGGGGCAAAGAGGAGGTTCCAGATGAGGGGCACAGGGGCAGCACAGACACTCACGTGCATCTGAGCATCAGCACTTCGAGCTTGCACCAGGCTTCGGTTTCGTTCTACTTCTGAAAGCAAATCCCCAGATGAGAGGTCCAAGATGCGTGAATGGAGTTTCTGGGGGGGCAGAAGGGAAGGAGCAAAGCATGAGCATTTGTCAGATATGCAGCAGATCAGCATTTTTAAAATTCCAAACTCTGCCGTTAAATTTCAAGGGAAATGAAGAGCCTGAGGTAAAAGAGGATTTGTTCTAATTTGAAATGTTGCTCTTTGTGCTTACTTTGTCCAAGACTTCCTGTCTGGAGGACAGATCATTCTTCATCCAAAACTAACTCTACTTTTTCTTCTAGTCACTGCTTTGCAACTTATCATTACTTCACACACAACAATAACAAATGAACATAAGTCCCACCATTATCCATAGAGTTTGACAGGTTTCAGGAAAAAAAGCATAAAAATGAACTACAAAATTAACATTTATAAATCAATCAACATGTTAATGTTGTTTTATTTACGAGCTGTTACACCTTGCGTGAATGATTGCAAAAGTGACCCTATTTTTAACCAGCATTGATCTACTGAAGGCCTCCTCTGCACACATTTTAACTCAAAGTCATTAATGTCATCTGTTAGGAACAATTAATGCGAATAGAAAATAATTGCATCAGGGAACTGGGGACTCAGAGGATTTTGTGCATTAATATTCTCATGCTGTTCGATTACATACACAGTGCTTCTCCCAGTTTTGCTTGGAAGGATGGCTGCACTCGTGCCTTTCCCTCCATGTTCACCTGTACACTAATTCTAGGGCTTTCAGTCTGCATTAAGCCTGATTTGTTTTAATTGCAGTTTCAATAAAATCCATGATTTATGTGAATGCCTTAGCCAATGACTTCAAAAGAAGAAATATCTGTGGTCTTGTTAGTCCCGGGCCAGCACACCATGTAACAGGCAGTATGGATCTGACTCATGGTCCATGGAAATCAATAAAAATGGACGAAAAAAGTAAAACCCAAGAAAAAAGAACTTTGGATCAGGCTCTTTTCACTTTCCCATTAATTCTCTGGGCTTGCAACCTAAGAGACCACATCTACCTCCCTCCTCAGCACTGGAATGCTCAGCTTGGAGGAGCAAATGTTGCAGACCCTGCAGGTGCTTTGCCAGAAGACTCTGTGAGGGGAGGAAACCATGGAGATTTGTCAAGGCTGTGTGAGTGCCCCATCATCCTGTCCATCCAAAAAGACTGGGCAAAGAGAGAAAAACAATCTATAGCCAGTAAAGCCTTCCCACACTGTAGTAGTAGCTCTTTGCAGGGCTCTGAAATGTGAGTCACACAGCATCTTACACCCAGCTACTGTCCAGCCTTGCCTCTGGGTAGCCACTGCAGAAATTGATCTGCTAGAGAACAAATCAGGCAGCCATTCCTACATCCTCTGTTATTTGCATGCTCTGCTTCAGGTTTCTCTTCCACACAATCCAGGAAATCTTTTTAAAAACTACTAACTATAAATTTGGGAGTCATTTTTCATGGGTTACATTCAGGTTTATTAAGGAGGTATTGTCTGTTGCAGAGAGATTATGGAAAATATTTTCAATGATCAATACTCTGTATAAATATAAATTGTCCAATAAATTGTTGAATAGATTAAAATGCTGCAAACACTCAGTATCCAAGATATGTTTAATTATAAGTATTAACTACATCCAGGGTATGTGTTTGCAACATTAGTGACACCTGGTTATTCAGCATGCACCTTTCAAAGTGTTACTACTGGTATTACTGTCAGGTGTTTGTTAAAGATTTAAACTCCAGGTAAAATGCCTTCCCAAAGGCACAGATTTACTGACTTTGTACATTTGTTCCTCTTGACAATAATTCCAACTACATCACTGAGCCACCACAGAATTCCACTGTTTTCAGAACCAAGAGTCATTGGTGCTGTGAACATGTGGTTTGCAGATAAATTAATTACTTTCTCCAGGGAAACCAGACACCTGAGATATTTTAGTAGAAGTTACAATAGTCAGATCTGTGCATTGGAGATGATGACTGGGGACATCTGAGAAGGATGAACATTTACAAGTGAAAATGTATTTTTCCAGAAAAAAAGCATCCTAGAAACAAGATAAAGGAATTTTACAGTTACTGTCTTCCCATTTTTCCAGCAAGGCATTTAAATACATTATTACTTTAATGGCAACATATATGCATTTCAGTAAGGAAAACAAAATATTCCCCTACAATGTCATCCAATGGAATTTAGTGTTATTTACAGAGAACAGAATCTGTGTCAGACGTAAGAGCAGACATCAGCCCAGTCAGAACAGGCAGAAATCAGAAACAATTTTTGACCAGTGATCAATCCTAGCCCAGCTGGAAACAGCTCAGGGTTCTGGGGGTCCCTCCCCAGTGGCTCAGTGACCAGAGGGGCTGGGCTGCACAGGGGTCACACTGACTTTGAGTCACCTTTGCCACTATTAAACTCAGTGACTCTATAAAACTGCAGTACCAAAGGCAATTCAGCAGACTAAAATGATTAGCAAAGAAGGAAAGTGTCTTCTCAAGATGTATAATGTGATTATATTTCTGTATCAAATGAGATCATCACACTGGGAATATTCCTCCCCACACATATGCAAATAAACTAACAGAGGAGGCCAGAACAATGACTAGCATTAACAAACAGCGTAATAAAGTTTGAGGTCATTAATTACATATAATCACACAACACTGAAGCAAGTCATCCAATTAGAAAAGAAAAGCATAAGAAAAAATGTTTCTCTTTCATTTATTTTTCTTTTTCCATCTCCATTGTCTAATCAAAAAAATGGGGAAAACTCTAGCATTTCTTAAAAGAACTCATTAATGATGCATTTAAAATCAAGTAACAGATTGTGCTAACTATGTATCTTCATTCTGATTTCTTCTCAGATACACAAAACATACTGTGTCCTTTATGGCTGTTTTCAGATGACAGCCACATAACCAGATCAAGGAGTTACTTACTGGTGCCTGGAAAATTGTACAGTATTAAAATCACTGCTGATGCTATCATGACACAATGCAACAAAAGGCAGGCCACTGCACGGAATGACTTCCACAGGAGAGATCACATCAGTTTAAACGAATACTTAAATATGAAACTGAGGAGTTGCAGCAATAAACCCAAGTTATCTGCCCCATTTGTGGTGCCCTACACAATGATAAGGGGAAAATGAGCAATACTCCGAGGTGCTGGGGAGTGCCTGGGCCCCTCTGGAAATGGGAAAGCACCAGGATCACTGGACTGCAGACCCGAAAATGCAAATGGAACTGAATACAGCATGGACTGGGCCAACTTTCTTGGAAATTGCCCTGTACTGAGTACCACAGGGCAGCTGTGGACTGCAAAGTTACATCTTAGCTCAACTGGACCCATGTCTATCCAGAAAGTGGGTGCTGAGAGGCCAGGGCAGAACAGGGGAGGACTCTCTGCAGATGCCTGTGACCAACAGCAGCAAAGCTCCTCCCTCACCTGTGAGACTGATGCAGAAAAGGCCCTTTGTGGTTCAGTGTCAAGATTAACTCCTGTAACCCACATGAAAAATAAAAACAAAGTAATTGATAATTTAGGTGGAAGCCTATTATATCAAGTGCAATAGGAAATACAATTATCTGGCAGGCAGATAACCAATCCATCAGCTGGCAGGCCAGTTCCCCCTCCCCCAGCAGCATTCTTATTAAGAGTTTCTAGGAAGATAAAAGAAGCCCACAACCTGCTGGCACAAGGCAATATTACAGAGACTCCCCTAACTATTGTGCCTCTTGACTCTATCTCTGCAGAATATCTATCAGTTCCCATCTCCTTTTTGAAACATCTAATGGTCTGCAGCATTGCCAGAACAATTTTCAATGAATTATGCCAAAGAGTACACAGCTCTCCAATATTGGGTGAGTTAATTGCTATTAAATCAATTGGCTTTGCTTTTCTCACATGAGCCAAAGTCTATCATTCACAGGAAAAAAATTCTCTCTCTAGGTACCAAGGAGACATTTTTATCCTGTTCTCCTTGCCAGAGCTGTAAATGTTTGTTTGGTGTGTGTGGCCCTCTCCTGTCTTTGCTGCTTTTCAGGGCATCACTAACCTGGCACACTCTGGCCTGCTTCCCTCTGTAGCCCAGCCTCTAAAATGAAAAACCTACACATTTCCATTTCACCATAAAGACAGCAGGCCACAGAAGGAAAAAATATTATTAGGTAAGATATTTATATATTATTAGTTTATGTAGAAGTATGATCTTTCATTAAACAAAATCTTGATTTTTGTAGCACTTAGATACATTTCAGCAGGGAGGTTCAGCTGGAAATGAGAACATCCCTCACCTATCCCACCAAAGTTACCTAGAGTAGAACACACACTGTTCAAAATACTAAGTGTGAACTTCTCATCCACTAAATATTCTGGAATTAAGGAGAAAATTAAGTATAGTTAAGGAAAAAATAATAAAACCTCTGAAATCAATTTTGCCTTTAGACAAATAAAAGTTTGCAATATATATGCATTTGATATATGGAAATTCTGCCTTCTAAAGAGTGCAGAACAAGTGTCTGTCGACAAAAAAATAGCCAAATATGAAGGAAAAGTGAAATCTTTGCAAGAAGATCCTTCCATTTTATTTGATTTTAATTATCACTAACATAGGAAATGTATTTGCAATTGCATACTGTGCACATACAGCAATTCCTGATGTTTTATTGCATATAATTCATACCACAAAAGAAAAAGTATAATGGTATTTTTTCAGCTCTGGAAGTTATACCTTTAATAGAAAATTCAGAATTATGTCCTACTTTCCTACTATTCACTTCCTATAAGCAGAACTTCATGGCTAACACTATTTTAACTTTGTAGTGAATGAAAACCAAGTCTAGTGAATGACATCCCTGTCCACAGCAGGGAGGTTGGAATGAGATGAGCTTTTAGGGCCCTTCCAACACAAACCAGTCTACAGTTCTATGAAAATTATTCTTTCTCTTAATGTTGGGCCACGTTTAACCATTTGTAGGGCTGGGGCTAAAACCAGAGTGAGAAACTAACACCCTTTGACTGTTTAAAATACTCCTCCCTTATGCAAAGTAATTAGATGTTCATCACTTAGACCTCAAAGAGTTATTAATATAGCTCTGCACAGGCAAGAACACCCAACCTCTGACTGCAAAGCTAACACACCACATCAAGCTGGTTTTTCTACTTCTCTGTTGCTACAGGCACCATTTCCAACACACCAAGCTGTTAGTGAAGACACTTGGTATTTGACAATAAGCACAGAACATTATACAGCTCAGTCTGCAACAGGAAGAGCAGCTAGAAGTCTTACACCCTACAACTTTATTTATAACGACATGGACAAATCTTTCACATTTCAAATCCTGTTCTGTCTTAGGACCTGCCTGACAGATTAAACTCAGCTTGCTCTGTATGTCCTCTCAACAGCAGGACACCACCACAGCTGGTTGTCTTTATTTCTGGTGGGAGGAAAGGGTTAATACACACAGTAGCTGAGCCCCAGGATAACTCCTACAGTGGTCTGAGCAAACAGTTGGAGACTTTTACTGATCCTACCCACAGCTCTTTAAAATACAAGAAACAATCACAAACATGCAATACTGCTCAGTGGTGATAGGAGGAAGTGTTGTATGTAAGTGAATATTAAAGGATTAACTTTAAAATGCATTTGAGTATGCTAAATGAGTTCTTACTACAAAATTTAAAAAAAAATAAGGAAGTTTTCAGCTAGTCCTTAAATTTCAAGTGAAGTGTGTGGATTTGAATTTTCCATTAATCTAATAAAAATACTTCCATGAAAGCTCCAATTTGCTATTTTCCATTTATTTGCTGCTTATTTATTTCCATTTATTTGTTGCTTTTCCCTCTTGCTAGACGTACATTTCTAAAAAATCTTTACAGGAGATGTTAGACTTTAAATCCAAGCCCAGAATCAACAGTGGTTTGTCAGTTTTGCTGGCAAATCCTCTGGGTGAGTTTACTGAGACTTAAGGCAACCTCCAAGACAAAGTACAAGGGTATGATACTGGAAACGTTTGTATGGAAGATTAGGGTGCTAAAACAACATCAGAAAATCCTGCTAACAAGGAAATTCCAGCACAAGAGGTAAAACAAAGGTTTCATTTGTTTCTGCTGCAGAGTTTCTAAGCTTGCAGCTCTCTATTACTATTGACCCATCCCGAGATGGCAAAACTCAGTAAATTAGAACCAAAGTTATTCCAAAGGCTGGAATCTTATATTCTAGGGCATACATTGGGAGGTATTAAGCAGGCATTTGATGTATAAACACAAATAGCATAATCTCTCCGTATTCTTCAGAGAGTTGACAACATTAATGTAAGGCTAAAATTACTCCTATTCCAAATCCTTCATTTTATTAATTTTTATAAACTGCTTTAAATGAAAGTTACATTGAAAGAAACAAAGTAATCCCTTCTGATGCCAGTTTTCATTTCATAAGTCTATCAGTGTTTTCAAGCTCTGAGATTCCAAAGTGTTAGCTCTCATTTTAATAGCACTATGGTAGGAGTCTGTAAATATTGCAGTAATATGAAAATGAGCTAATTTAATTTCTTAGGAAAATGCACGTATAAAGTTCCCCGTGGTTTGTAATTACCGTAAAGTCAACAGTTTACATCAATGACTCAGTAATCAGCTACTCAGAACGTGAATAATTAATGAAAAAATGTTTTCAACGGGCTGGCAAATGGAAGGCTCCTTGGAGTATGGAGAAACAGCCGTGCTGTGAGAACAGTGCTGTGCACAAGTCGAGCCTCTTATTAAGTACATATTTGCATTTTGTCTTTTATCTTTCTGAATGTCTTCCCATTGATCTAATACTACTTAGTGTGTTGATTCCACGGTGCTAAATGAGGGCCAGCACCACGTAGGTGCTGTGAATTATGGCAACACCAAAGAGTGAAAGGCACATCCTGCAAATCCCCACACCTCCTGTTGTTGCACTGCCCACAAACAAAACCATTTTGCTTTCAACACTTCAGCATTGTCAGAATGAGTCTGGCAAACAACTTCATACTGAAGTCCTGCAAGGAAAAACTATACCATAAATCTTTCCTGGCGTGCCCTACATGTGCTATAACATGCCCTTCAGCACTAAAATGGTGGGCTGGTTTTTATTATCTCACCATATTTAAGGAATGCTTTAATATAAAAACAGAGGAGGAAAGTCTCACTTCTGCAACAGTCACTGCATTATCAATCAATGCAATATGATTAAAAGCTACTCACTAATGTGTGATTTAAACATGCTGCTAAATTGCTCATACAATGACAGTCAGTGACATTCCTGGTAGCACAACATAACATCAGTAGTTGCCTTTGTGATTCCTACAGTTTAAAATCCATTTTCACATTCACTTTCTGACTATGCCCCAAAATAATCTAAAGGAATTAGGCAGACCTCAGTGAGATCTTCTTATTGACATTTATGTTGATCAATGTTGGCTCTACCAGAATTGGAATCTACAGATCAATTCCCTTATTAGATTCATTCTCCGTGCTGCCATGATCATTTTATCACAGAAGCTGCTGCCATCAGATGCTGCTTTATCACTTTATAATGGGATAAGCTGAAGCTTTCCTCTGGCATATAGTTGGAAATGATAACTGTCTGAAGTCTAAATATTTCTTTCACAGATTTTCAAAAATATCCTTAGTAAATGCATAGATCTGTTTTAAAAACTATTTTCAACTGAATTTACCTAAGCAGCAGTAATTTTTGTCCAGAAGATAATTCCAGTTCCCAGGGTGTTAAACAAACCCCAATGCTAACACTGGAAACTGCCCTATTAATCACTTTCTTCTTGCTGAGCTTACGAGGCAGATGACAGAAGAAAAGAGGCTAAGAATGAAGATATGACAGAAAAATAAAAATGGTCTCAGGAACAGTAAGCAGTATTATATGGACACACAAACACATGTGCAAACACTCCAAAACAGCCCACACAATACTCACACAAGGTTTGTCACAAGTTTTTATCTGTTTTTAATAGATTTTTTTGAAAATATGCAGGCACGAGGTATTTTTAGTGAGAGTGGTGTTACAGGTCCTGTTGAGAGGGGAGTTCATCACATTAATTTAAGTCTCCGATAAAATAAATTAGCTTTTTTATTGCCAGGTTGAACTACAGGGCTATGATTGTTATGTATTCCTACAATCTAAGTCTTAATGGCATTTTAGCCCTGTGGTGGTCAAACAGAAACCATTTCAAACCTTCTAAAAGCTATTAAAACATGTGCAGATGTCTGGAAAATTAATACTATTATCTAACACTAACCTTTTGCCTGTAGGAAGAAAAGGAGAGAGAAGGCTCAGGGAAGATGTCTTAGATCAATACATGGCAACACAGGAGGGCAAGCTCTGTTTCACAGGGAAGTTCATTGGCTGTGAATGGGGGATTCAAGTGAGCAGATTCATCCTTATTTGGATTTCATTGAAATCAGTCATTTACTCAAAAAAAAAAAAAATTAAGAGAGATGGGCATTGTTTTTACAATCCTTCCTCACTGCTGTTTCCCAAGGTCCAGCAGCCTAGACAGTGGAAAGGTTCATTCATTTAAATGACAAGAGCACAAATTTGTCAAGGTTAATGTTGAACAAGCCATATTTTCCTTGCCTCAGTATTATGCATTAAAAGGTTTCTCCATTCCTCCACCCTCTTTTTTTTCTCCTTTTTTTTTGTGTGTATAATATTGTTGAAATTTCATATGGATTGAAAGGAGTTTAAAAGTAGGAGGAGAGTTGCAAGAAATACTTTTATTGTTAGTTTAAGGCTTTTACATACATATTTTCTCTCCAACTCTAATGCACTGTTTTTGTCTCTGACAGAATAATTTCTAATAAGAAGAGAGTTTTTTCTTGAATACCTAGATACAAGGTACTGGATTCTATTCCTTTTCCTCAAAACACTTACTTAAAAGTATGATTTAGGAAGAATAAGTGAGTGGATTCCCAGCTGGTAGGAATTACTGATTTCACTTCTACTACTGAAATGAAAAGAATTTCTGCCAGGTCAGGAATTGCCTCATAGACTTCCCAAACTTTTGCTGCTTTTCAGAAATAAGGCTTCTAGAGGGTCACAGTGGGCATTTCCAGTGGTATTTCATTCTTCAAAGTCCCAAATCTGACCACAAGGCTTCCAAATGGCAGTTAAGTCCTGCAGTTTTATCCTGATACCCCAAAATCACAGGGCTTGTGTAGGACACAGCACAACTCTGGACACCTGATGATCTCAATAAGCAGCTCAAACCTTGGCTGGAGCCTTCTGGAATTCCACCAGCCTACTCTGGAGCAAAGAGAAACCGTGGGAAGATTCTGGCACCAGCAAGGAGGGTGCATGGATGGCCTGAGGACACAGCCCTGCACTGCCCACATTCATCTGCACCTCTCTCCCACTGCCCCAGCCAGCAGGAACACCAGGAGATGGAGAATGAGAAATGCCAGTCACTGCTCCTGGACCAAGGTGTGCTCCTGCAAGGAAAGGCACTGTGCCCTCCAAGTATTATTTACAGCCTTGACTGGCCTTGGCAGGGGCCTGGCATGGGATGGCCTGGAAAAGCCCCCTCTCCTACCCTGCAGCCCTGGCCCAGGCTGGGAGCCTTACCTCTGGCATGGGTGGCTGAGAGCTGCAAACCCTCTCAGCAGCTGCTTCTGCTCAGAAGAAGCTGTGCCAACCAACTCTTGACTAGGAATCTGTGCCCTTGTGAATTGATCATTTTTTCACTGTGGATAAAAGCAGGCTTAGGAGGTATTATATAGGAGTTTCAAAAGGGATCAGCTCCCATCTTGGCAGTAGCCAGATTTTTAGAAGAGCTCAGCACAATGCCTGAGCACTTGAAAGCCTGGTCCCATGTGCATGAAGGATCTAAAGACCTAAATGAAAGGTTAATTCCATTTGTTATTCCCCCAGGAACAAACTACCAGGTGAAGACTGGTGACAGACTATGGGCAGAGAGTACCCATATTTCTAATTATTGTCAAGATCTCCTAGGGATCCTTTAGTGGAATAAATCTAAGTGAGCCTCTAAAACAAAATGTTAATCTGTGATTCATGCTCACACTGGCAGTATCTATAATTCATAATAACTGTGCCTAGACTGTGCCTGTGCCTGCATCTACTGTACAGGAAAAGTAACAAGGCTTATTTAGAGAAAACCAGTTAATAATAAGTAATAGAAAACTTAAAAAAAATAAAGGTTGAACATTTCTGCTTTTAAAATATAATTGAATATAAAAATTTAGGATTGAAACACTACAAAATTAAGTAGCTCATCTATGAAATTGTATACCAGAAAGATGAGCTGAAGAGTGGGAGTATATTTGAGATTTTTAAAGCACTGATATTAATTCATGATGCCATTACTTTGGCAGTCTGTTTTCCATACTTCTAATGCAGTAAGATGGAGTTTAATTCACAATGTTGAAGATGCCCTTGCGAAGTACAAAGGACACAGACAAATCACAGCCCCTTCCTGCACCCAGACATTGCCTAGTGACTAATGGAACACAGCTTGCCCACATCTGGAGAAAGAAAGGAGCAGGGACACAGTCTAAAAATGCTAAAAATACAGAAAAACTCAAGGCTGTCAATATCACGTTGATAAAGATTTAATGACAAAGGTAACTTTTCCTTTCAGCTCATCCTTATCAAGAGAGATACTCAGATGGTAATTTAAGAGTTAAGGCACTAATGGACTCTTCAGTTTCACTGAGCACCTCGTGCTGATTTTATCTTGCAATACAGTATTTCACATTCTCAGCGAAGTCAACAGAGATTTAGTCAATAGTGTCATGGCCTTTGGATGAGAATTTGAATCTTACCAGTATCCAAACTATCATTAAAGAAGATAGGTCATTTGGGAAACAAAGGAGAGCATTAGTAAAATTCAATACTAAAAGATAGAATTGGTTCTGTAGGTGTTTTATGATTCATTATGAGTAACATTTTATTCTAATTACCAACCCCTTCTTCTATGGGCAGTGCCTGTAAGAACATACAAAAAATATAAAGTATATCACAGGAAAAAAATTTTTCCTTAACAGATGGCAACAGAAAATACCTATTGAGTAATCTTATGTGCTTCAACCCACTTAGCATAATGTTAGTTTGTTTCATTTGATGGAATGTGTAATTTTACATTACTAGCAATTTACACTGACCTGATATAATCTGAACAGTTTAAATGTTATGATGCAGAGCACTTATTGGCACACCTCTTTCTCAGTAAAAGAGCCATAATTCTGTATTGCTTCATGTCTTTAAAATGCCATTGCACCTAAATAACAGTAACAAACCCATAGTAATAAAGAAAAATACGAATGAAGTTTTATGTGTATTGAGTGTAATAATAGATGAAATAAATCCTTTATCTATTGTTGTTTCATATATGATTTTGCATAGTTATCCTTCCTTTAAATCTCAAAGTTTTAAGACAATAAAAATGAACTACATACTTAGCTCCATTAGTGCAATAAAAAGAAATCATAGATCTGTAATAATAAAGGTAGTAATTCTGTAGCACTTTAGAGTTTGAATAGATTCCCACTTTACCACAAGACAGAGCCCTTTAAATCTTTGAATTAATTTTATACATGCTTTTGATGTTTCACTTGAGAGTTACAGAGTGTGAAATATGCACCATGATGAGAAAACAATTACCCCACACACCTGTTGTCTGAGCATACTGCATTTAAGCAGGACTTACAGTGGCTACTATTTTATCCCACTGTGAAATCCAAGAGGGGGGAGGCTTTAAAAGCTGCCCTGATGATATGGACTTGAACTTTCATGTGCAACATATGGTTTGTAGGTACCACTGTGATAACATTCCAACAAATCCACGCTAATTTTTGCTATCAGAGAAAGCTAGCTATCATGAGAAAGATTTTTTCCATGTAGAAAGGAAACCTGAATGAGTGGCTCTTGACTTAAATACAACAACCAAATGTTAAAAAAAAAAAAAAAAAAGTGCAAACTGCAAAATCAGAAACGGTCACACAAAATATAAACACATGAGTAACTCAAGAGTTTTCACTAAGTTCACAATCTGTCTCTAAGCAGCCTCTGTACTTACACTTGATCATTTATGCAGGGATTCACAGGAAAAGTTGCTGATAAATCTTGTTAATATGTTCAACAAACAGAACAGGCTAAAAGAGCAGCCATAATGTTGACCACTGTTTTAGGTTAAATACAACTGCATGGAATAAAAAAGCATGTCTTTTTAATGTTTATTACAGATGTGAAGCACAGGGCAGGTCTGAAAAGGAATACAGAAATACTCTTTCTTATTGTGCAATCCCTTCCTTTTTTCTTAAATGCATCCTCATACAGAACATACACAATAAAGGAAAAAAAAAAAAGAACAATCTTTTACTTAATTACTCTGTCCACATACTTGGTAAGAGTTTCAAATGCCATATTGGATTCCTGCCATCATGTGGATCATCATTGATAATAAAAATCTATGCAGAGAATAAAGAGAAATTGTTGGTTCACCCAGTGTCAGTTGCTGATTTTTCTTTGTCTGAAAATAGGCAGTAAAATCTCACTTTTTTTGTCCAGGCCTGTCACATCACTACAGCCCCACCATTCTCCTGACACGTGCTTACTCTGAAATATTCTCTTTCCTCTGAATCATGCCAATACATTTCTTCAAAACTTAAAAATTATTGCCCTCCTCAGTCAAAATAATTCATAAATACTTCACCAAAATCACTTGTGGCTTTCCTGAAGATTATTTGCTCATTTGATTTACTGGTTTTGGTATCACTGTAGCAGTTTATTTTCATCAGGATAATGGAAATGGCTCATTTTTAGACTTGGTAGCTGAAATTTATCTATTTAAAATTGTATCACAGAACGTCATGTTTGTGTTGATGTGGAAAGCCTTTCAGTGGTTTTCTGTGGAACCTCTCCAGGCTAGTTAAAAATACTTGGACAGAAGAATACTGAGCAGCTGGGGGTAATTTTCTCTTAAAAGCATTATCATTCTCATCAGAACTGCATGCCCTGGGAGATTAAGTTAATGTTTTGATTTTGTTCGAGAGCAAATTGGTAAGAATTGAATTGCTAAAATAAGGGACAACAGTCTGACAAGAAGGTAAATCACCAAAACACAAATTACTGATGGAGCAAACCTATCAGGTTGGTTGATCTCAGTCCCTCATAATAAAATACTGTTCTCCACTGACCCTCTCACTGTGCTTTGCTTTAGTTTGAACTGTTGTGAGGGATATTGCCCTACCTCTCCTCTCATTCCACAGTCTATAACAAACACTTTTGTGTTCCTTTATCAGCCTGCTTATCTGGGAGCTCCTTCCAGGGCTGGCTGCATATCAGATACAACACAAAATTCTTTCAGGTATTGTGCTGCTGCTGTGCATTCAAAACTAGAAATCATATGGCTTAGGGATATCAGACAGAGTTCCTCCAGAGGGGGAATGTTTCCTTTCCTTCCTTCATCACTGACTTTTTTGGTCATCCATTCATTGAACCAACTGGCTCTCAGAAATATTTTATCTCTGTAATATTTCTTCAACAGATATTTGGAGCTGCAAACAGGACAAGTAATAAATATGGTTTATAATGTATATTACATGTTGATGATTTAAGCTGAGATGAAATACAGACTTTCAAAGCTTTGCATTTCTGTCTTCTCAGACGTTATTGGTGAGTGAGGACATGGAACAAATAGAAAGGTAACAGTTTACTGAGATAATGCAAGACTGGAGACAATGACATCACCACCTTCACATGAAAAATGTTGCTTTAATTTGTTCTTGAAAGTCTCAAAAAACTTGTGTTTGATTCCTGATATACAGAAGCATTCTTATAATTTCTCATGGCTACAGGGTCGGAGGCTCTTTCCTGGGGTAGGATCTTCATGACAATAACCATGCACTTCAGCAGCCTTGATTGGAGGAAGCAATCCAGCAGGGCCTGAAATCTTTTGAGAACCATAAATAGAGTAAAACCTACCCTTACACTTCTTAAAAGGGGTTCCACTAGGAATGTAATTCTTGGATAAAGGTTAATGTACTAGTTTAAACTTAATATATCTCAAACATGCTTTACATTTATGTGATCACCTTCTTCTCTGTTGATACAGCCCTGGAGATTGTCTTGCAAGTGGTATTCAATTACTGCTGAAGCAATTAGCAGATCTGGAATTAATTTCTCCTTCAAGCCACCAGTCCTGATTTCTGAGTAAGGAAATATCACTACAGATGCTGCCAAACCTTATTTATGTTTATATCTTTACAGAGGAGAAAAGGACAGAGTTTGTTCTGGAGCTGGACCTTTCCTGTAGATTTGCAGAAAGGAGTGCACTGACAATCCGATGGATTAAATGTGAAGTAAGCAAATAAGCAGTTCAGCTGCAGCAGTTTTACAACTTTAAATACAATTTGCTGATTTGGTATCAAGTCTGCATGCTCCCTCGAGAGCCTGCAGGCACCTGGCTCCTGTGAGAAGGGAATTCTACTGCTACTCAGCATGTAACAATTCAGTTATTGAAACATATTTTGGAATGCTGGCAAGTTGCTTCCTAACAGTGTGTGAGGATCTTTAGTTTTAATTTCAAACCCTCCAAGTCCTACTCTTTGAAACACTTAAATATTACACACATCTCACTGCTGTAAAGCAAGAAGAGATTAAAACTCACTTTTAACCTCCTGCATTCAGACTTCATCCTGTCTAATGATGTCTGGACCAGGGGTCAGGCTCCGAGCCCAGACTTTCCATCTCCTCTTGTCAGGAGTGAGGGCAATTAAGTGCCCTCTTCTTCTTCCCATATATAATAATGTCGTTGGTGCAATTTACCCCTTCCTGCTAAGTCGTGCAACTGTTTCCATCACAGCCACACTCTGTCTTGTACATCAACTGTCAGGTTATTGAAAGGGCTCATGCCAGTGCAGTTATAACAAAGTCATTATTATTTAAATTGACCACCTGAGAATTCAGCACTCTCTGCTGTAGAATTTTAGACAAAAACTTAGGTGTAAAATTAAACAATGTAGATGGTCCATGAGTAATAAATGTAACCAGTCTAGCCAGAGGAACACAAAGGGAAAATAGATGCTTCAGGAGCCCTCCCTGCTGGGTTGTGGCGTTGATAAAGTAGACTTTTTATGATGGAAATAAAATGGCAATGAAAATATAGTTTAAGATCAGGGATATTGTAAATCTTATGATTAGAAATATTATCTTATACTTCCCCAACTATGAAAATTTTATTACTTATTTAATCAAATAAATCAACTTAATAAATTTTGCTACTTGCCACTTTTTCATAACTTTCACTGAAAAATTCTGCATAGCTTATAAAAAACCCTGTGACAACAACTTTCTGAGTGAAAAGTGAAACCAGGACTTCTCCCATGGGAAAATTTCATCTAGCAAACATCTTGAATTTGTGTATAAAGAGCTATATAATGTAAAAAAGAAATTAAAAGGGATATTTATAAGAAGGCAACTCCTGTCTTATCCCTTCAGCATCCTCCTGTATATTGCCTCCAGATTTCTCTTTTCATTTCTAATTGGTTTTCCTCTACTCAGCTTTAAACCTCTATTATCCCCAACTATTTGTCCCACTTGCAGATGAAGTCCAAGGTGGGTCCCTAAAATGGAGTTCCTGGTTTTCTTTCCCAGCCCTTCTAGCTATGACAGGCAGAATTTAATATCACTGTAGCAACCACATTAACAGAGGAAAATTATGGCTGCTAGGGCAGAAAGTATTCTTTTGTGCTAGGTTTTAACTATAACTATTGCTCTTTCTCAGATGGTGCTGACATGAAACACTTTCCCAAGGCTTCATCATTTTAAAAAAAGCAGTTTCAGAGAGATTTCTTGAATATTATAAAATAATAATAATAATAAAACAGATGATCAGCCTTCTCCTTATTTTATTTATTCTGGTACTGCCTCTGTAAATCACACACTTCAGCTACAAAGAATGTCCCCAAAAAGACAGGGTAGCTCCTAAACTGTCTACAGTATCAGAGGTGAAGAAAAAAAAAATCTGAATTCTCTCTTGATCTCCTACCATTCTGCATCCGAGACTGCATTAGTAATCTTTTCATGACACAGCATCTGTGTCACTCCCTGCAAGCAGTAACCACACCAAAATTCTGGTAGCAAAGAACTTACATGGCAATACACACAATCATAATATCTCAACACATATTGCTTTCAAAACACTACCAGGCCCTTCAACTTCATAAGCACTTACACTTTTCATTAATGCATGAAAATGTAATATTTTAACACTATTTCTACAGTGCAGGATTCCTGAGGCAGTCATGAAAACTGTACTACATTAATTTATTTTTTTTTTAATTGGTAGAAAAATGAGTTTTTCTTTTGAATTGTGTGAGAAGCATGAGAAAAATCAACACAGTGCAATTGGTATGGTGTGCAGGCCATTACTCTGCAGTCAAATTCAAAACATTTTTATCAATCCAGTAGCTGAAAAAAAATGTGAATGACCTGATACCTAAGATATATGAATCATGTATTATTTGCTTGCAATCATGCATACAAAAAGCTAGGGCAGTGGTGAAATCTACATTTATCTTTAATTTTTTTTTTCAAAAAAGAAATTATATTTCTGTTGAAATTTGAGAAGTCAAAATGTTTATGATTTAAAAATAAGCTTTCCTTGTAATATAAGAGTCTTCTAATGTCGAATATGGAATATCCAAATATTCCAAATAAGCAAATCACAGAGGCTGATAAAGTAGCTAACATTAGTTATTTTTAGCTTGTGCCCTCTCCCCCAGCATCAAAATCTCTAGTTTTACTGAGTGTGACGTGGCTACTCCTAGGATGAAATCAGGTTTAAATAAAATTAGGTTTAAATAAAATCGATCTGCATTGTATCAGAGAGTACAGGAGAGGTGAAAACACCCCGTGCCCCCCCCAGCCCCAGTGAGCAGAATGTGCCCATTCCTTTGATTGGAGTCACGAGCTAAGAGGAATGGCCTTAAGCACATATTTATAACTTTTCTGTAGAGTGACACATTTAAACCAATATTTACCTACTGCTCTAAATCTGGGCTGTGTGCACTTCCAAGAAGACATAATGCAAACAGTTCTTTAATTTTATGCAGGCACACAACAGTATTTGCTCAATTTCAGTCCTAAGAAAACATCCTTCTTCAGATGTTACATCTCAGGCTGCAAGATCACAGACTGCATGCCTTTTCTCCGAGTCTCGAGTATAATTAGAGGATAATTAAATTTCTGGAAACTCACTTATTTTGTTTTGTTTGGTTTGAATTTTTTTGTAAAAAAGGGTATATGAAGTGTTTTAACTGAAGTTCTTCATTTTCCAGCATACACTGCAATGTGTTCTCTGCTTTTTTTCACTGAGGGGGCTAAAACCTATTGATAGCAAGAGAAGGGACATAACAGCAAATTTTGCTCCAGGGAGATCTGGACTTTCTGAATGAACTTAATTCCCTTTTGTCCTCACCCAATAATGACAAATCAAGCAAAAAGTGGGGGAAAAAAATCTATGCACATTAGTTCCTGCCAAACTGTGCAAGAACAATGATGTAAAATAGTTTGAATCCCTCAGGAAAACCTGTTAGATCATTTGTTTCTTTCTTCCACCTGGTGCAGGTTCATTTCTTTCAACTTTTTTCAGAGCTGCTGCACAATCCAGTTTCAAGGAACTCAACTCAAAGCGTTGATCCCACTTTTCAGATACTATCTAACACTTCTGTAGCGTTTCCCAGAATAACCCAGCTTTATTGTTGCCACCCAAGGAATTGGGAATAGGAGATGCATCTGGAATAATGTGCAGCATGTGACTTCTGTGCAATCTAACCCCAAGCTAACATCAGCTGGAGTCAGACACTTTGGAAACAGGAAAGAGAGAAAAAACCACACCAGACCAGGAAGAAGGAGCAGTTGATGTGAATGTCAAAAGCAGAAGTGAGTAAAAAAGATCCAAGCTGTGGTGGATGTGTCAAAACTGTGAATGGATTAAGATAAATCTGTCCTCTGTACAGGGGTCTATGAAGGATGAGCTGGGAAAGAAAGCAGGGGACAAGGGACAAGAAACCAGAATAGAGGAGGTAGGTCCTGACTTAGCAACATCCAAATCAACACAAAATCAGTAGACAGAACAAGAACCTGAGGAAAACTCAAGAACCCAGATCCCTGTGATGCTGACCTGGCACCATCCTGCCTGTGCTTTAGAGTTCCTCAGTAGCTACAACCATTTCCCCCACCGTGGGCATTCCCTTGTTCCCTTTAACATCAGCTGTGAGCAGACCACGTTTCTGCAAGAGAAACAGCCCACCCTGATGAGAGTTAGGAGCTCTCAGCTGCTGGACAACAGTGCAAGGGCCAAATTTTCCTCTGAGATACAGACACAGACCAGCAAGGATTTAAAATACACATTCAATATCATTTATGTAGCTGACAAGTCCTGCAAAGTTCTGATTAGTCCTCATTTGCTGTTCTCCCAGCTCATGGCAAAGCAATTCTACTTCTATAAAAGGGTGACAAAGCAATGGGTTCATTCACAATAAGAGACGTTGCCAAATGAAGAAGGATCCTGAAACGTCTCTTAGTATTCCAGAATGGCAAATGAGTGAGACATGGGTCAATTGGTTTCTCAGCTATATCCTCCCATAAAACATTGGCAAAACAAATCACTCTAAGTCTGTGAAGATGTGCTTAAACCCTTGCAAGTAAGCTGAAACCAGGACAGTATCACATATGGCAAAAGTTAAATAAATGGGCTGTCTTCTCTCAGGAAATTACACTGTTCACCATCAAGCAGGATGCTAAGGAATACGAGCTTCTCCCCTGCAGAGGGATAATGAACCCATATCATTCCATTTATCATAGCGAAGAATCAGCTAAAAAAGTAAGTTACTCTGCAGGTGTGCTCCTCTCTCCAGATTTGCACACAATATCAGAGCTCACTGGCACACATTTTCAGTTTCAATGGGATCAAAGTACAGATAACAGATATTCTTCAATATATTGAATCTATCAACTGTAATTTCCCACTTACTGACATAACCTTGCAAAGAAGAGAGTATTTTATAATTTTAAGAAATATAAAACTCATAGTCTGCTTCCTGCAAAGGCCATTTCCTACCTGAAGGAGGAGGTCAGAAGCTGGTTTGACTTTCTGCTGGAAAAGCACACTTAAAGTTCGGTTCTGTTGTTCCAGATCAAAAACTCTCATTTTCAGCTTTATACATTCCTCCCTCAGACCCTGCAGCACAAGGAAAAATAGTAAGATTACAAAGCAGGTAAGAGAAGGACTTAAAAAGCTCTAAGTAATGTCAGATACTAAGAAGAAATAAATACACAACTTCTAAAGTAGTATAAATTGGAAAAGCGTGCTACTTAATTTTCTCTGGTTGTTTGATCACCCATTATAACAATAAAGAAAATCTTGTAATGACAAACAGTCTCTACCTGGCACTTCCTTTCAGAGCTTTCTGTTAGTATAAAAATGACTTTGCTTGTGATGTGTTCCATTTCGCAGCTGACATAAAGCAGAATGCAGCAATTAATATATGAATACTGTAATAAGCATAAGCTAAGTAAAAAGCAGAAGCTGTTCCAAACCAGGCAGAAGTTCAAAGTGGCACTGTGCCTTCAAGGTACTTTTCTGAAGTCTGATCCCCTCTTTGCTTTTTCTGGATCAACTAAGTCAGCATTGCTGTGCCTGATGTGGATGGGCTGTGTCTTCCCAGACACCCCTGGGTGTGCCCAGCTGGGCAAGAAAGCCAGTGGCATCCTGGCTGTGTGAAAATAGTGTGGTCAGCAGGACCAGGGCAGTGATTGTCCCTCTGTACCAGCCACTGGTGAGGCCATACCTTGAGTCCTCTGTCCAGTTCTGGGCATGTCACTAAAGAAAGACATTGAGGGGCTGGGGCATGTCCAGAGAAGGGAACAAAGCTGGGGAAGGGTCTGGAGCACAAATCTGATGAGGAGCAAGCAGCTGAGGGAGCTGGGAGAGTTTAGCCTGGTTAAAAAAAGAGGCTCTTTTCACTCTGCAACTCCCTGGAAGGAGGTTCTGGCCAGATGGGGGTTGGTCTCTTCTCCCAAGCAGCAACTGATAGAAATGGCCTTGGAATGGCCTCCAGGAGAGGTTTAAGTTAAATACTAGGAAACATTTCTTCTGTAAAGGGTTGTCAAGCATTGGAACAGGTGGTGCAGTCATCATCCCTGGAGGGATTTAAAAGCTGTGCAGATGTGCTACCTGGGGACATGGTTTGGTGGGCTTGGCAGCACTGGGTTAAGGGCAGGACTCAATGATCTTAAAGGACCTTTCCAATATAAGCAATTCTATGATTCCATGAAAACTGGGCATTAGAAGCAGAGGTGGAGTGTAAAACCATTAAACCCACTAATGGCTTTCAGATACAGATAATTATCTATCCATCTATCTATCTATCTATCTATCTATCTATCTATCTATCTATCAACCTACCTACCTACCTACCTACCTACCTATCTTCAGGGTAAAACCTGCTTTTCCTAGTCACTTGAAGGAATACAGGATTCTATCAGAGATACGATTTTGGAGACAGAGCAGAATGTGACATGGAGCTTTCCAGCATATTTTGTGCAGTGGTCCATTTTGAGGTATGAGAGCTTCATAAACCAGGAAAAGCAGTCTCCTAATAAAGCTTACACATAAAAATAGTAAGATGCAGCCATATCTAGGTTGTTTTGTTGTTTTTTTGGTTTTTTTTAATTTACATCTCCAAAATACTTACCCTTATTTAAATTTAGGACATTTGCTGCCCTGTGGTATTGCCTAGCTCATATTAATTTCTACCATATGAAGGTGGAGGAATAGGCCTCAGCACCTCCATATGCTGTCCTGTCAATACCATTAACAACATGATGACCTGGCTTTATGAAAAAACAACTCAGAGGGAGAAATTGTAGTCAGATGTAGCTGAAATTCTTGCCTACAGTTGCTCTAGTGTCTGTTGTAACCAGCACAGAGGTTAGAAGAGGTGAATGCACAATAAAATATGTTCATCTTGAGACTTCCAGAAAACTGTAAACATCTTTTTATGCATATGTATCAGATTTTATGAATAGTGGATGAATGCAGTTATTTTCTCCTGATGGTTTTATAACATTTGTTTTAGGTGGCTGTCAAATGGCTGTTCAATTGAGATTGCTAGAGCCTTCCAACACGACCCTCAAAAAATCTTGAGGCTGATGATTTCTGAAGCTTTGTTTCCTGTCAGTGAGACCTCTTATCCCTGGTCTAGCACAAGGCAATCTCTATTAGGAATAGAGATTGCAAGCATCATTGCACCATTATCTGTCTTTCACAAATCAGAGAATTTAAAACCAAGCTTTGGCTGTTACAACAGTGCTTAACATTTCAGCACTACTAAGGGCACTGAACAGGAAAAATGATTCACAGAAACTAACAGTGTAGAAAAAAATTAAATCTTAGCAAGGCCTCTGCTCAAAACCTTCCTATCTTACAGTTTTAAAACCATAAGATTTATGTTTGAAACTTCCGAATTTCTGTAAAAAAGTGAAATGTAAGATAGTACATTACCCACCCAGATGCTATAAACCCTGCCAATGGTAACACCACACAGCCCAGAGGAGAAATGAGGCACATAAAGGTAGCAGTATTCTGGTAAAATAAAGTCTGAGTTTAGAAACTTGAAGTCCTAAAATTACCAATTAATACTACTATCAAATGTCTGAAGCATATAATTCCTCTCCTGTGGGCAAAACAACCAGCTATTAAGGTAGCAATCTCCCAAATATTTAAAGTACTCCTAGGGTTTCACTATAGTGAGCATCTCTGTAGTCTTGCTTTAGCTCTTCAGTGGGAACCACACTCACTCTTCTCTGAAATGGGATCCAATGCCTTCAGTAGAAGTTCCAAAAAAACACTGCTCTCCCTCTGAACCTGCCTCTTTCTGCTCTAATTAACACTTAATTAACTTCTTTTTTTATTTAATTGATGAAAATGAAGAAGAAATAACTTTCATACAAAACCCAGTGTAAAAAGAGTAATTTCCTGAATACACTCCTATGGAGGAGATTACTATGAAAAAAGTAGATACACAGGTCACAAAATTATTTAATTAAATGGTTTAACTTGAATTTCAAACTGCTGATCCAGGTCTTACATGGGAAAAAAAAAATTAAGAATCCAGTTCTCAGCAGTCCAATCAGCTCATGTTTTATGAGAAATCTTTGAGTGGAAGGAGAAAGAATGGATGTTTTCAGTATCATAGCATACAGGTTTGCCTCAATTAATTCTGTTGGATATCTGACTTCTTAAATTTCCTAGAGGCAAAATTTTCTATTAGTAAGTGGTAGAAAATACATAGAATTTTGCCATATAAAATTGTGAAATTATTTTGTGTGGCTAACTCAGCACAAATTCAATTTAACCTAGTTTCTCCATAGACACATTAAAAAAAAAAAAATTCTCTCATGTTAGAGAAATTCTATAAGTATTGTAACAAATTACATACTGGAAAAGTGAACGTTTAAGACTGTAATTCCATTTCAAGGATTCAGTGACATTGATAAATCACTCAAGCTTCGCTCACTCAATTTGTGTCACCAGGATCTCTCAGTGGGATCGCAGTCTCTCCACGTCCCGGCGAGTACACCGCGCTTTCCTCCCTCCATTGCAGCATGTGCTTAATTTGAGCAAAAATTAGTCCTTGAGGGATGATTCCAAATTCACAGCAAAGCCTACGCAGTGTGTGCTGCTGTACAAAATCACTCTTCTCCCTTTTGTGAAAGCTCTCAGCTCTTCTTCATGTCTTGCTCTGCTCCAGAGGTGTGTTATCTCTGCGTGGCATGACTGACTCTGTCTTTCTGGTCAGCTGCATGAGGGCAGATGTATCTGTTTACCAGGTACTATTTGGGTTCTGATATCTGTGCTTTTGCGAATGGTGTGAGGAGTGCAATTTCCTCTTTACTGTATGCTATTGTGTTCCTGTCTTTTCTTAGAAAAGGACTTGTATGAACGGTGTCAGGAGCACTATAACAGTTAATATTCATTAGCATTTAGAAAAGTACCCTCTTTCCTCTTTCTATGGATATTAAATTAGCTGTTATTACTCAGTAATAGGTAAGCAGCTGTTAAATCCCATCAACCCTAAGTAAATCACTTTATTAAATGTATTCAGATCTGTTTTTATTGTATCCTTAGGAACTCCTTGGCTCCTATGGGTTTGGAAGGATTAATTACTGAGGAAGTATGTAGTCATCAAAATGCCTGACACCTTTGCAAGGGGAATCAGGAAGCTCCTCACTCTATTTGGGAAACAATCATAATATTCCCAAACTAGAGATTAATATATTGAGACTAACCCTCTGGTGAGTATTTCACCACATATGGTTTTATAATACAAAGTGTGTATGAGGTTTTTGTGTATATTAACATGAGAAAATACCTCCATTTCCATTTAGACTGTATTGAAACATAGATTTGGGATTTTTTTAGAAAATACCTTAAGTTATATTTCTAGCAGGTGTCACAGCAACAGCTCTGCAGTCCTCTGATGATGCACAGCCCCTGCTCCTATGTGTATACAGAGAAACACAGCACAGACGGCAGCAGGGCAAACTTCCCTGGATGTCATGGCTTGCACAAATCACCTCTGAGCTGCAACATTCCAACTGCTGGAAGGCAGCATCCCTCTTCCAGAGTACAAGCCTTTGTTGTGGACATAAAAATCACGGGATGAGCAATGATACATTCAACCCTGCCTGTCCCCTCTGTCCCCACCCTGCCCTTTGCAGGGAGCATTCTGAATGATGTCCTACTGGGCAGAGAGATGTCCGGAAGGGAGGCTTTGGAGCTGGTCCTCAGAAACTGCATCTAGAAAGGCTTTTGGGTGCTTGGCAGAGGTATTTGATTATTTTAACTTGGTGTTTCTTGCTGCATTTCGAGAAAGTTATTACTTGTCCTGTCGTTCAGTGTAGACAACACAGTTCTTCTTTGCACTATCTGCTTTAAAAGACTGCATTTGTGTCTCTTTCTGAATCATCTTTTTAAAGCTAAATGATCCAAAGCATTTTAATAATGCCACATCCATCAAGTGGTCTAGACCTCACAAAGGATCATTCCATGAATATTGAAGTGCTCATAGCTTATTGTTATAGATCTTTTTATTTTGTTTGTCTTTCCCTTTTTCTCCCGTTGACAAAATGAAATCATGGAATCATGTTTAACTCAAAGTTCACTTCAGAAAACTGGAACTTCAGATGTGACCTGATGCAGAACAGATAGAAGTCAAAGCGAATCTTTTCACTGTGCCAGGTTTGCAATTACCCTACAAGAATTTTTCCTGTGCAGTACCACCCCTGCTTACTGAATGTGTGAACATAGTTTAAAAAATGCATACTGTTTAAGAATATATATATCTATATCTATTTTTATATATATCTCAAATAAACAGCGAACATCTGTAAGCTTTAATCTACACCGAAGTACCCAAATCACAACTTACCTTTTGAGTAAGTAGAGCCTGAACAACCTGGTTAGCTACCTGAAAGAAAAAAAGTAAAATAAATTAAGTATGTTATAATGTGTGAATATGTATAGCAATAGCTTCTTTTGTGGCCTGGTTTCAGCTGGGGAAGGGTTAATTTCCTCTCAGTAGCTGTTACAGAGCTTTGTTTTGGATTCAGAATGAGAATGGTGTTGATAACATTCTGATGTTTTGTTTTTTTGCTAAATTGTGTTTATCCTAAGTCAAGGACTTTTTTAAATCTTGTCTCATGCTCTGCTAGTGAGGATGTTCACAAAAGAAACTGGGAGGGAACACTGCTGGGACAGGTGACCTGAACTGGCCAAAGGGAAATCCCAAACCACAGAATGTCATGCCCAGGATATGCACTGGGAGAGTTACCAGGAAGGAAACTCTTCCTATCTGAACATGCAAGTGTTATGCTGATTCTCCTCCCCATTCCATTGGGCTTGAGCAAGCAGCTGCTTGGTGTTTCATCTCCATCTGGGCTTAAAACCATGACAGTCCTTTTTTTGGCACCCAATGTGAGGCCCAAAGGGTTAAGATCCGGCCCAAGTGCATTAAAAGATTGTTACAAATGTTCACTGTATTGGTTTCGCAGATGACAGTGACTTTCCACTTCACTTGCCATCTACAACCACCACCAATTCTAGCATTTGCATTATTTATTAGTATTTTCATCAGATAATACTAGTAAGAATACATGAAATTCACATCAACTACTTCTGTGCAAGTACTACTTCTCATTAAAAGCAATGTGTATTGTATCAATTGCAGTGTGACATGAGGGGCATTTGGTTAACTTCTGTCATCTCTTCTTTGCAGTAGATTAAACTTTCACAGCTCTCTATGTGGCTGGTGTGCATCAGCTTGGATTGACTGCATTCACTAGAGCAGATTTTTACCAGCCAAGGATAGAGGCCTGAATGTTTTCATGAAGTTTAATTGTTTCTTGATTAAATATTGACAAAAAGGAACATCTATCACGACAGGCAGAAACCATAAAGTGCCACAGAAAATTAAAGCACCCACTGTCATCGAAATGTGGTTGGAAGGCATTCACCCCACATAGCATAATTGACTTGAATGAGATTACACACCATTGATTAGCAGAACTATACATTCAACAGGGAATTTTTGAAGTTATTTTACACATTCTTTCTAATCTATATTTACCAGCAAGGATAGGGGCAGTGAGGTGGAAGAAGGAGGGAGAAAAAGAGAGACTGAGGCAAGATTTTCTGCTGGTGCTGTCTAACTTGAAGGTTCAACACTATATATGCACATGTTATCTATCACACATTGTGCTGACTTATACTTTTGCCCCTGCATTTAGGCAGAGCAAGTAGAGATGGCTCTCTTTGAAAAAAGAGATTTTTGATTTGGTTTTGGTTCACAGAAATGATATTAAAATTTATGCATGTATCACTAAATAATCTGCATTGATTCTTGTTATTCTTGGCAAATTAAATAAAACCCCACCACCACTGACGTGAACTCAGTTGGGAGAAAAGAGCTGCAGCAGCTAATTCACTTCTGTAAATAATTTAGTTCTACTGGATCCAAAAGTTGCATTTGATTCATACTCATAAAATTGCCTAGCATAAATTTTTTTTTCCAAACTGGTCCCTAACTTCAGGCAGCCTGTGGAACAACGCTCCAAAAGAACAGATCTATATGTGATTTAACAGAAGACTCAGACTAATATTAGAACAGTAATAACCAACAGAAGTAAACATGCTAGGGTTTTGAAAGCCCATGTGCCTTGCCCTGCAGGCTCTCAGGCTCTCCATCTGACTCTCTTCCTTCTGGCAGGTACTTTAAGGTCTGTTTGCTCTACCTGAAAATTGAACAAACCATAGCAAATACATTATTTCTTTACTTTCTGACACGGAGTTACTTTAGCAAGGAAGAACTAAAAGGTTCTTTGAAGTGTGCACTAGTCACTCACAACAGCATAGCCTACGAAATGACTCCTACAGCTTTACATATTGTACAGAGGAGTGTAAATGGCATAATATTCCAAATGGGAAAAAACTGAACCTGCTGATGCATATATGACAAATTTTCCAGCTTTTGAGTGAAGATAGGTATCTAAATGGAAGTACCTGCTAGTGATCCATAGCTCCCATGGAACTCAATAAGGAAGATATGTAACCAGGTTCTTTAGAAAATGTGGTTATTTTTTTCTATTATCTAGCATCTTGGCAAACAGTGTTCTTATTACCATTCAAGATTTTCAGGTCTGTATTTTTGGTATTCAGCAGGAACAGAGGTGGGAAGCCTTCACTGAAGTGTTCTGCAGTTACTAAAATTAATTTAGCACTCAATAAGTGGAATCATAGCCAAATGTTTGCATTTCAAATGAGGTTGCCATTCCACTCATACAGCAGATGGAAATAAGCTGCTAAACCAACAATCTACTTTATTTTAACTTACAGGTATCAGGAGACACCATGGATGTGAATGAACAACATGAACCAGCTCCACAAAACTGACAGTCACAACAACCAAAAGCTGTGGAAACTGAGACTGTTGAAGGCAGAGGAATTGACTTCTGAGATACAGAAAATGTGAAAATGTGAAGTTCCCACTTATGTGAGGCATAACTGTGGCTCAGTCCCAGTAAAAAGCAGGGATTGACCTGTGATAACTGCACTTAATCAAGCTGAAACACGGAATAGAAGAGTGCTGGCTGGTTCCTTGGTCTGCTGTTCTGCAGAAGGTGACACTCTTTGCTTTCACACTTCCTGCCTTTCCCTTGAACTTAATAGCCAAGATGGTTAGGTGGTGTTTCCTTTTCTGGATTGCAATAAAAAAGATAAAAGATCCAGCTTTGCTTTTTCCTTAGGCAATTATGTTTACAAATATATGTCATAAAGTGGTCTTAATAGAAAAGGTATAAAAGAATGAATCAAAGAAAAGAGACCCTATTGCAACATCTGTTATGCCTTTTACAAGTACTGAGATTTTATACAGCTGCCTTTAATGTATGTTTCCATATGCACAAAGACATTTCAAGCATACTAAAAGAAAAGATGTATCTTTTATTCAAATCTTAAAAACAGAATGCCTTTTTTAAAGATAACTCTGCATTTTTGATGAGGTAATTCTTAAAACATCAGCAAAAATATCAACTGCCCTAAGTTGCATAATTTCCTGCATGTGAATATGGTGAAGATTGACAGAAATCTCAGTTGGCACAGTGATGTGAATAACCATGACATTGCCAACTACCAACAAACTGACAGCTGAATTCCACAATAGGAAACTGGGATTAAGCCTGTTAACCTCAAAGCCCAAAGGTACAAGAAGACAATCCTGGGTTTCACTTTAAATTTTTCAGCAACAGAAAGATTCATTTATGGAGCAAGTCTGAAATTAAATAAGCTCTTTTCTTATTTATCACGTACTGGAACATTTCAATGACATCTTCTTCCAAATACTGTTCTAAGTTTTTTACATTTACACTTCAGAGATGAACAATTATTTTAAAATCAGTGAATAATTGTTAAAATTCATAAAGGACTCTGCTCAGCTTGACCCATGTGCTTTTCAGATTTAATCTCTCTGAACATTTGAGTTTCATTGAATTTTACCATGAAAATGATTACAGAGCATGCATTTTTATGTCACAGTTGCAGGCATTCATACAGTATTAAATGTAGGGCATTACATGAATGAAAAGTACTATGTAAAATAACTGATTAAAAAAGAAAAAGAAAAATGAGAGAAAATAATGGCAAGCATAGCTTTAAAAACTCAGCTCTGGTATCTCTGCTACAGACAGACAAAAAGCACAGTGGTGATTTTTGCTTCCTTCATACTCAGCTTAAGGGCCACCAACACCTGAGCAGAGGGCACGCTGTGCACAGCAAGTGTCCTTATCACCCTGCCAGGACCCTGGGGGACCACGCAGGTCACACTGCCAGGGTGGCCAGGCTAAATGGTGCCTGAGTGCCCCCAGCAGAGCTTGCCTGTGCCCAGGGGAGAGAAGCTACAATCTGAGGTTGCTGAGTGATGAGTGAAAGACGGCAGCATTCTCTCAATAATTATCAAATTATGTTCCCAGCCTTCATTACCTCCAGGGCCTGTCAGGCCTCCTGAGCATAACACAGCCAGGATGGCCAGGTGGTAGCTTGGGAGGGAAGCATTCCTTGTGCATCAGCCCAGGAGGAGTTCACTGCACTCACGACCAATCTGACTGCAGAGGCAAAATGAAAGTCATGGTTGTAGTGGGAGCTCGCGTGTTTCAGTGGCAGCTTCAGCTCTGTCAGGTTCAGGTGTGAGCACAGCCCTGTGCTCCCAGGAACAGCTCTGTTCCTCACTCCAAACCTGCCAGGTGCCCCTGAGGCAAAGTGGGGCTGCAGCACAGACATGGCTGCTCCTAAAATACATCTGCTCAGAAAAACGCTGAACAAGTTCTGAGGACCAGACTAGGGAAGGTCTGAAGAGACTCTCACTTTCAAGAAGTGGGGCTGGTGTAAGATGAGTTATGAACACAGCAAGCATCTGACTTAAAGCCTTAAAGAAAAGAAATTTTTCAGTGGAAATATTTTTAATTACTTAATTTTTTTTTTTTTAATATTTATGGAGAGCACTTTATTTGCCTAAGTTTTCCAGTAATAATCCCTGTCTGGAAAGGACTTTTTGGCTATTAACTAATTAAATTTCTATCTCATCTTCTGTTCCCTTTAGTGCTACTATAAAAAAAGAGGGTGCAAATGTGCAATTTCTTGTGCAGCTCCACCAAAGGAATGTGGATGCTGACCTGGGACTCCTGCAGAATTTGCAATTATTAAATATGGGTTTCTTGCCCCAGTCAATGGCAACAACTCTGTCACCTCAGTGACCAGAAGGCATTAGGTGCAAGCTTGTGTCAGCTCAAACAATGCTGGTTACAGTGCCTCTGCCAAAGCACTGTGAAACAGAACACACCAAAAAAGAAAAAGATAAAGAAAAATAAAACAGGGAAGCCCAAACCCACAGGTGGTGAGAAGTACTTTCTCCTGAAAAAGTTGACACAATAGGAGAAGATGGATACAGCTGTGATAATACAGAAGAACTGAAAACAGCCAACATGATGTTGAAGATAATGAACTTCAGAGCATAGTATGACATAATTATATGATCTTTAGACTGAAACACTGTGTGAAAAACAATCCTGGGTCACAAATCCATCACGGTTCTGCAAACAGAATAAAAGCATGTTTTCTGTCCTTATAATCTGCATGGAGTGTTTTGCTGAAATTGACAGTTTCAGTGCTTTCCTCATTTCCAAAATTAATTATGTAAGCAGATTTTGTCCTAGACAATCAGAAAATAATTTTAAGTCAGGCTCTGTAATTTAAACTGAAGTTGGCAATTACATGGTAATTTCATCCTTATCACCAAGATATCCACGCACGGTTCAAGTGTGCACTGAAAGAGTGGCTCAGGCCAATGCAGACAAAGGCTCTGCTCATACCCCAGAGCCACTGAATGGGCAGAGCATGACCCAGGGGGAAGGTGTGCCTGTAAATTCCCTCATAAAAATATGCCACAGCGGCAAAAGAGTGGATTTGCTGATGAAAATCTGCACTAAACTGGAGGTTTCTTGCACCAGAGATGTATTGCTCATTCTTCTAACACTTCAGCAAATGCTGATTAAAAATTTAAAAAGCTGGTGGGAAGGCTGGAATTGTCATCTGCCCTGGGTGGTTTGCTTGCTCACACACTCTTTTCTCCAAGGCAGAGCTGGGGTTCTTCTTGTTTTGTTTGCATGTCAGCTAATTACTTATGCCACTACACATCCTTATTATGGAATGGGTAAATGATTTCTGCCAAGCAACTCTTTGAGGCACTAAGAGTTTTAAAACTGCTTTAAACTCTTAGGCATGTTGAAAGGACTTATTTTGGGATATATGGGAGGAGTAAGTGAGCATCAGTATATGTGTGGAGAAAGGTCCATGCTATAGGAGATGGTGGACGCTTCTGGAATTGTAGGCATTGCTGGAGTGTTCAGACAGTAGGTGAGGGGGGAATTCTATTCCATCTGTGACTGGAAGCTCTGATCTAGCCAACAGCTAGGAAAAAACAGCATTAAAAGCTGTGTATGTAACCCTAGGGGGAGCTGAGGGACTAAATTCTGGGGTTAAGGAATGTATTATGTTGAAAAGCTGGGGGGCTCTTGATGGGAGAAGCCACTACCACACATGTTCCACTTTACAGAAAAAGAGTCCACAGCAGCAATAGGCAAATTATAACTCCTCCTCCTATTAAAAGCAAACCAGTTCTATGTATTGATCACAGGGATATCTACTTTTCAGTGAAGAGGTGTGGTCAAAACAGGATTTACGGCAGAGGTCATGGAGAACAACACCTTTGACTGCCAGACACGTGTTCTTGGAATTAATTAGAATGAGGTAATACGAAAATTGCAGAACAATGTCAACCTTCTAAGAGAAGGAGAGATTAATCTGTATTAATTTAATTATAGTAGCAGGTAAGAACTACCTTTTTATCTACCTTACCTCATCAAGACATCTTTCATACTGTTCTCTCTGATTTTCATTTTCCAGAGCCAGCGCTGAATTCTCTGCCTACAGTAAAATGGAATAAATAAGTAAATATGTAAATTTAGCAAAGGATATCTTTCACCACATGACAACTCATAAAAAATTCTCAAGGGGCTTACTTGCTGTACTTCTTCAAGATCCAGAACAAAATGCACCATACAATTTATTTTGCTGCAGGTTGGTGCTTTGAGTAAAACCAGAAGTGACATTCATTTATGGCATTATACACACCATGTATTACAATTCAGAACAATATCATAGCAGATATTCCACGTGTGTCCACCACCTCATCCTGTCAGGTGCAATAGAGTTGGCAATGGAACAGTATAAAAGATATTGACAGCTCTTCTCTTCCTCTCCCTTCTCTGTTTAGAGGGAACTTGCTACCTGAGCACCACTCAGATGCAAACCTCTATCCCAGGGAAACAAAAGCCAATCTTATGTAAACTTTTAACTGTGGCAGCCCCTCATCAGCCTGGTTTCCCAAGTGGGGAACCCCAGGTGCAGTGGTCATTCTACAGCTCATTGGTGAATTGCACCCTTTAACTGACCCAGACAAACTTTACTTACAGAAAAAATCCTATTATTTCAAGAGTGAGAGGTATTTTGCTACATCTAAATGTAATCTTGAAGCCAGATTTTTTTTCTCTCACATATGTGATTTTAAATATGATAAAGTTTCCTGTATAGCAGGGCCTTTCATCTGTCTTTAATTTTCATCATGCTCATATTTTTGCATTGTGAAAACTCCAATATAGCACAATCTGGTAAGTAAATGACAGTAAATCAAAGTATTTTTCTGTACATATCTGCACTGACTTTAGGAATTCTCACAGTATTGGAAAATTTTTAAAGTGTGATGAAGTTTCATCAGAGGCAGTTTCTACTATTCTTCTCTTAAAGGCTATGAAATTAAAGCAATATATAAAAAAATCTATGAGTTAAAAATGGCTCTAGAAATCTCTGTTCCTCCCATGCATAACTTCACATCACATAACACCAAAATCAATACATTCCCATAATTACAACTATTATGCAATTTACAGTACTTGCATTTCTTTAACCTTCTGTCACCCAATAAAACTTAAACAAATGCTGTTTCAAAGGAATTGTGGTTATCAAAACAACAGCAATAAATATAGTTAACATCTGTAGTTTTAAAGGAAACTTAATGTAATGTGCTGTATGGAAAGACTCTGTGGAAAGATGCACAGTTCCCTCCTCCTTGTTAAAAAAAGTCAATGAATCAACAAAATAAGAATCCCAAAGTCTATTAAATTGATTCATTAATAAAAATTTCAAATTCAGCTGAATCATAAAAATAAGTTTAGGAAGCAAAAGCAAACATACACTATTATCCAGCATCTTGAAAGAGATTGAAGAGTAGAAGTGTGGTAAGAAACAAGGGCATATAGAGTTTACTTATTTAAAAGTCTAAATAAGCAACTGTACAGAATCTGTGCTTTATCTCCAGGGTACAATTAAAGCCAGCAAAGGTGGTAAAATGCTCTGCATCATATTTTCACAATGTCACCTATGAATGGGTTCAACATATGGCTATAAAAAGTCTATGGGTGATCCTGCAGAGAGCACTGTGAGATGAGGCAGCAAAAAGTAGCAGATGCAGAAGTAGCAAAGTAGAAGAAGAAGCTGCAAAAGCAAGAGGAGCAGTAAGAAATCAGAAGCTGGAGGGTAAATAGTCCTCCAGACTGAAGAGGGCATAGTTTGCTTTTACAGACACATTCTTGCAGGTTGATTGATAAAATAAAGAGATGTTTGTTAAATAAAAATATATTTCTGAGTTAAAGATTTTCAGATGTTTTCTCTAGGAATATCCTCCTAAAATGCCATCCAAGAGAAATTCTTACTGTTTGGAAGCAATTACTAAAGGATTAGTCTGCACAGACTTTCACTCATGCATGTTGATATACCTGTGAATTTAATTTCTAGTTTTCATCAACATTAAAATATATTGTATGACTTTATCATAATACACTTTGGGCAGACTGCTTCCACACAGAAATGTGTAAAAGAACTACAGCACACACTTGTACTATATTAAATACACAGAGAGCTCCCTGTGCTTCTCTTGCTCCAGTTTTGGAATGCTGTAAAATGGAATGCTAAATCCTCTTGGATCTGTTCACTGAATCTCTGATTTCAGTGGTCTATTCCATTACAAACAGGCTACCAAAATTAGGAAATCTAACACTGACAGCATTATAAATAAACGCTACATTTCAGTTCTTATCAACCCACAGTGGAAACATCTGTATAATAAAATCTATTCACACACCACTGGTTTTAAAATTGCACTGAAAGGATGAAATGCAGTCAATGTTAGCTTGACTTTTGTGCTTCTTGATTGCTGAGCAAATCATGCCTATTTATTTGGCATTTTTGTAATGAGGACCAGACTAGAAGGGAACACTTGACTGACTTTGCTTTAGAATCTGTGCCAGCTCCCCCAACATGGGAAAACCAGTACTTGATATACTAAATCACTCTACATTGCAAGCAAATACTTGATAATAATCCTCATTCCCCAGAAAGTATTCATTTGGAAAATTTGTAATAGCACTTATGGTCTCAAACTCCTGCCTGCTAAACCAAACCTTCATTTATTTAACAGAAATCACTGTGTTTTGATGTTATTGTAAGGCTGCTCAATTTTTACTCAAAAGGATCTGCCTGCCTCTCACACTGTATATTCCGGGCATCCTTTGCCAGTTAAGCAAAGTACATCTCCTCGAGGCAAGCTGCTATTAAATTTATTTCCATTTTAATTTCAGGCCACACTTAGAAAAGGCAAAGCTGCAGTAAGGAGCTCCCCCTCACTTCTCACAGCTTGAAAGCCTTTGCACACTTGCAGGAACACAGGGGCAGTGACAATTCTGACCCCAGTGCCACCACTAATCCCATCCATAACCTGGCAGGGGACTATGCAGGGAAAACAGAGATTGCTGAGAACAAGCCATGGAGAGCCCCAAGAACAGCACTTTCTGAGACAGCCACTGACTTCTATAGTGATTTCTAGTTTTAGGCATGGCTGTCCTCTAGGAATTCATGCATATTTTATGTTACACATAGAAAGAAGCATTCACTCTCTGTCCCTCAGCCTTGCTAACACTAAAAAGGGTGCAGGCCAGCAGACATGGAAGACTCAGTGCCTGCCACCAGCACCTCAGACACACAAGTCTCTTCCAGGGGGGATGGATGTCGAAGTACAGCAGCATTCAGTCAGCCAAAAGTAACTGTGGCATAACTTACCCCTAAATGAAACATCAGTACATTTTGGTTTTGGATCACCAGAGATTCAAGGATCCTAAAAGTTCAAAACAGATGTTCTTCCAAATTCTGATTTGGGAGAAAGTATTTTGCACAAGAGTCTCCCTGAACACTGGAAAATTTAAATATTTCAGTCATAACTTGGATAATGCTAAGCAGCCTCCAACTTCCTGAATTAGAGACAGCAATGTTCTGAACTGTGAGATTGAGTTAATGGAAAATCAGTTTGAACTTCAGACTACTTTAACAAAACAGAGGCTGCCTTGAATTGATACCACTGCTAACATACAGTCGTTATGAGAGACTTTGTCAACTGATTTAAATTCCTTCCTCAGGATGAAAAACACAGCCCTGGTAATGATAAAAATTCTTTGGGTCAGTTCACAGCTTTCTCTCTCTTCTATAGGTATTTTCTCTTGTGGGGAAATTGTTAGCATGGTTTCAAAGTTAATAAAAGGCTACACACCTGATGCTATAACAGACAATCCTTTGCACTTTTATGACAATGAAATTAGTTAAAACATTGAATTTTCTACTAGAATGCATGAATAAAAGAGAAGCATGACTAAAAGAAAATTACATAGAAGATAGTTTTCCTTACTCAACCACTGTAGAGTTGAGACAAAATGAAAGGATGGGAGGGGGAAGAGAGAAGAAAGCAGGGAGCGTGATGCATTTTGCACTAAGGGAAGAGGAGATCATAGAACTGTGGAATGGTTTGGATCAGAAAGGACCTTTAAAGATCACCTAGTCGTGGGCAGGAGATGAAGGTCTAAAGGTTGTACATCTAGTTAGCAGCTCAGCGTGCTCTGAAGGTATCATCAATAAAGGTCAAGAGGAACAAAGTTATGACAGTGAACTTTAAAATCCCTGGCAGAATGCTACCCCACGGCTACCACGTGCACTCCTTTGTTATTCATACTAAACCGTTTGTCCATTTATAGAAAGCTTTATTGATTTACACAGACACTCATTTGTCATGCCCAGTACAGTGTATTAAGAGCTGTCCAAGCACTTCAAATGTACTCAGCAATTTTTTCCTGCTTTCAGCCTCTGATTTTGTGTACTTTTGTGGTCGCAGCTTCCTACAGCACAAGAGAGGTCAAACCCTGTTGGTGGCGAGGTAAGAAGTGATGCTGGTGCAGCTTTTCCTCAGGTCCTCAGTTTTCCTCAGAGCATTTTTGGCAAGCTGCTGATCTAGGAAGAGCTTACCACTTGAACCATCTCTGTGTCTTTGGTCACAGGGAACTCTTTGCGTTTTTCTGTCCCTGTTATGCTGAAAATTTGTTTCTTGAAAGACTAATCCAACAAATTGTCAGAGAAAAGTTTAGCACCATACTTAGCTGGTCAGAAGAACTGAAAATTAAATTTGTGCTTTTAAATCAATGTAATTTTAGCAACAAAAGCCTTAATTTAATTCTAGCACTACAAGAGCTTTTCCACTGGCCACTTTCCAGTGCCTTTTATATTTGTAAAGACAGCTCTTTGCTAGGAGGAAAATGGGAACTGCACCTCAAGGCCACCTGTCAACATTTAGATGTTTCTACCTTGTCCTTTACACTTTTTCCACAACAGATCAACACTTGGGCAACCATGGAGTGTGTCTCTGCTGCCCAGCTCTGCTCCCTGGCCTACATCCCCAGGACACTGAGCCTGGGGAGTGCTAGTTACTGATGCAATAAGCAGGGGAATTAAGTGGAATAATACTTAATTAAAGTGCATTTTTTTTCAAATGTCCTAGTTTCGACTATTTCTTCTGGATCATGGAGACAGGAGAAAAAAATACCACCAGTAAAAAACAAATTAGTGATATGATGACAGCCAGTCTTCTCACCCTTGCTTCAAACACTTGGCCTTCTCAGTAGCATCATTTTCTGTTTTATTTTTTAATAGCCTGTTATATTTAACCCCAGTTGAAACATTTGACATATTTTATCTGAAATACTCAGCTACTCTTTAATTCCCATTCACTTAAAGCATGGCACGAAAGTAATAGATATGTGATGCTAAATAATAAAACACAGGACAATACAAGTGTCAATTATAATTCTGTCTATAAAAAGGCCACATTAAACCTTACTGGGCAGCACTGGTGGGGATTGTTCTTGCAATTCACAACTTCAGCAATATTTTTTCAATTCTTCACCACTTCAAAACTGCATTAAATCTCAAAGGCAGTCTATCTCCCAGGCCATGCTCTGCTATAACTCTGCTACCCATGGGTTTATAGACTCACAGTAAGCAGTACAACCTTCTAAGTATGCTAGAAATCAGAAGATATTTATTCAACATCGGGAACCTAACCACTTAAGGTTACAAAAAAACCCTTGGGTTTAAATGCTGCTAAGAAAAAGCAGCCCAAGGTCTGTGCAGATTCTTATGATGCCTCACCAATTATTGATGAGCAAATTCATGTATTTAAACATGAATTTACAGCAGAAATTATGTAACAGTTTTAAAATTTGTGTTGATTTCATGCTGTCAGAGATCAGAACACAAAACTTGCTCATTTATCTGCACATTTTCAGCAGATTGCAGGGAGAGACTCCCACCCACAGCCCTGGATGGGGCTCATAACCACAGAGATCTTTTCCTCTCTGCTGAACCATTCCCAGTTCACACAAGAAGAAACAATGGGTGTCCAACTTAAATGAGGAAGCCTCCCTTTGGAGAGAAGGGTATAACTAGAATTTAATCCTTCAAATCTACTTGAATAAATGTACAAACTTCAAGACCTGAATCAAACAAACCAGAACCAAATCAGATTCATACACTGCTGATGAGACTGTGTCCTAAAAATGACTAAAGTAAACTTCATATTCTTGGGAATTCTGCTGTGAAATACATTCGTTCCCCCTCCCCCCTGTCTCCCTCCAGAATATGGGGCTGGAAATTTTCAACTGGTTCAAGAATGGTAATATTTGTCCTTTTTTATTTTGGTTAACTCTAAAGTAGTTAAGGATGACAAGCCTTTAAAACCTTCAACATTTTCCCTTCCGACACCACAGAAATGTTTGGAGCTGACATTTTAAAGAGAAGGTTAGCAATAGATCTAGCAAAACAGACTGCCTTATAAGCACAGGCTTATCTACAAGCAAATCATCACCAGGCTACAACTTACAGATATATCAATAGTAGTGTTGATTGTTTATCTGCATGCAAATTGTAGAAAACAGCAAATTCTACCAGTATTCACAGAGATAATATAGACACTCAGCATTTCCACTGGAAAAGCACTGTCACTAAAAGCCTTTGTACAAATGGGTTAAAATTATGAAGAATGCTGTTTGGTTTTTTTTCTCCGGAAATTCTTCTAAATGAGCACACATAAAACATTTTTTTTGAGGACAAGGAGTGGAAGAGGTCTAAATAAGCAGAGAAAGGCAGCAAACAATTGTATTTACTGAAGGTAAAGACATGGTCCATATAACACATATGCACTTGATCAACCACAGAGGCACAAGCAGGGAGAGTCAAAAGTCCCACCACAACTCTTATCCCATTATTTTTTTCCCCCCTTCTTGTTTTAAGTGATTTGTTCCCTTATGGAATTGCTGTCCTTAAGAACTGGGAGCATTTCACTCTGACAGACTTACTGTGCTTCCCCATGTAATGTTCACAGACAGTTATTTCTTCTATCAAAGAAATAAAAATCCCTGCTCCATGAGAAAAGGTCTGAGATCCTGAAATTTTAAGTCAAACTAAGATTCTTACAATTAACACGGACAGATAAAGGCAAGTGGTGAGGACCTGATTAATCCAAAATGGCATTTTGTATCTTTGCACTGAAAACTCCTATAGGGGCAAATCATATCAGATATGGTCAGCTGCACTTGTTTCAATTTTTCATGCCAAGGGAAATTAAAACTCATTGAAACAGTAATTTTTTGATAAATTTGATAATAATAAGTATTGGTAAGGATCAGTTGAAAACTATTGACTATCTCTAAACCCAGTGCTTAAGTTCAATAAAAAACTTACAGCGCAGTCATTTCCCAAGAAAATATTTGCTTTTCTTTACAAGGATACATTTTGGAGAAGACTTTTATCAAATTTAGGAGTGACATTGAAGCCAATAACTAAATTTTGGGTTTGAATCCTTCTGAAATGACACATTTGGCAACCACTTTTTAAAAGGTAGTTTTTACTTTGTTATTGTTTTTTTGTTTTTTTTTTTAATTCAGATCTTGAGGAAAACTCACATATTTTCAGACATTTTTTCAAGCAACAAGAAAGGCCACTTCAGAATTTACTGAGTTATCCTTCAAAGCTGGGCAATTTCGACCATGAGCTCAGTGACACTGTGACAGTTTTCTACTTGCTGTGATTCCATTATCCACACCTGAGTAGCACACTTGGCTTCAAGGTTCCTCTAATGGGGAGGTTGAAAGGAATAGAGCATTTCAGATCTCTGTATGAAAATTAATCTTTTATCCCAGCAGAAAACACTTCCTATTTTCCCCCCCTCTTGTCTCAGAGGTGTTCAGAGAAAAGACAGAAATGCTATTACTGATTCTTGGTACTGGGAAGTGGGTATGGAAAAGGAAGACCAAGGGACAAACTGCCTTTACAGGTAGAAAACCTTGAAATTAAGTATCAGGAGGACAAAGATTACATGAAGTATATTCAGGATTTTGTTTTTTAATTTCTAGAAATTTTATCTATGAAGAGCACCTCTTCTCCTCTAAAGTAGGTTTTCTATGGTTTTTTTTCTAACAACATTGGACTGAAAATAAAATGTAATTTCATGTGTCAGTCCAAAAAATGGCTTTAATGCTATAACTGGCGCTTCCAGGCTGCTTAATGCACCTGAACCAAAGGGCTGCTATTAAATTATAGTAAACAGCAAAAATCTGTAGATCAATTTGGCACTGTCTTCAAGGAACATCAACACCAACCTCCTCCCCACTCACCTATTCCACTTCACTAAGAAAATTAAGCAACTGAATTTGCTCATGGGGGCTGATGATAGAAACAAAATATTCAGACTTTACTGCATTCCTGCTTTTTGTCCCCTCATTTAATGTATAATCTACAAAACAAATGTATCCTATACCCAATTATTTTGGATCTCACTGGAAGGTAAAACAGCAGATGTTTTGTTCTGACTTCAGAGAAAGAAGATGCTGAATATTTATCAAGAAATATTTTTTCCTAATTATTTATCCTAGGTTCCTTCATTTAGCTCAAACAAAAGTAATTATGAAATAAATTGATTTAAACTGACAGTCTGGAAAACACAGATTCCATATGCTTGAATGTCACATTCACTGGTTGGGTAATGGGAAACTCATACCAGTTCTCTGCTGTGCAAGTGGGAAAATCTTTTTTTCTTCTTTTCCAAAGAAGCATGTATGAGTTTTTCAGAAATGGAAAAAATAAAATGCACAACTGGTTTTCCATTTAAAAAAATGTCCCTTGAGCTAATTTTTTATTTGAATTACGAGAAAAAGAATGACTTTTCTTTGTTATACTATGCAATAGATTTAAAAATTATGTGATGGTATAATTGATACTGCCACAAAGTATTTTTAAACATAATAAAATCTAAAATATATTCTTTTCCTCCTCCTATGCAGAATCATTTTACTCTGTTCCTTTAAAGACTTCAAGTTAAAAGCTTTCCACCTCAATAAGCTATTAATGTCGACTGTTTCACAGTTCACAACATAAATTTATAACAAGTTTTTTTGTCTTAACTACATGGGAGCACTGAGTTATTCCTGAAGGCGATGTTTCCTGCAATTCCACTCTCTCCATCAGAAGTCACCCATAAGTCAACCTCCCCAGGTATTTCAAAATGAACTTCTCTTGATGGCCTCAGTTATTTCTGTCCCTCCCAGCTAAGGAGTTGTGAAGCCAAGTGGAGCAGGACAGGTATTGGTGCTGTGTTATGGAGAGCATCAAATGCCACATAATGTGCAGGGATTGTTTTGTAGCCAGTAGCCAACTCCTAATAACTGAATCACAAAATTACTGCTCATTTCTTGCCAGCTGAAATGAAACTCTGTTTGCAAATATCACCTTGTTTCTCCTGAGAGCTTTGAACGTTTTTCTCTTTTGTTCTTACAGGCACAGCAAGAATTGGGCAATGCCCCTTGCTCCACACAGCAACATGTGGCTTTTGCAGTGACATTTGTTAAATTGAAAGTTCTGATTCATTTAATTTTTAATCTTTTAGAATGAATTTGCAGAGTAATTGTATTTGGCTCAAAAGAACAACAGCCCAAGCCTCAAATTCTGCAATTTAAAAGATTCAGCAGATTGGAGTTTTGTCTGGTTTTTTTCTGCCCTGTGCAGACTGTGCTCACTCAGAGAAGATGGGATGAGGATCTCTTGGAAAGTGATGTGGCAGCACCTGACCATGATCCTAACGAGTCAGTGGAAAGTAGGGAATGTCTCCTACTGAGCTGGATGACATCAGGTCCATCCACATTGGCTTTTGGGCTTGGATGAGTGTCCTGATCTCCAGTGATTTTTCTGATCATGGCAGTGACCAGCCAAGAGCTCACACTGTGGTGTGGCCTTGGATCCAATGGACTGAGCTTGTCGTACAGGAAATGCGAGAGGAACTCCAAAGCTGGGCTGTCCTGGAGCTCAGCCAGAGTGACTCCCCAAAATGCACACAGCACAACTCTGAGGATCTGCTCCTGTTATGTTCCCAAGGTAGACACACAATTATAACAGGATATCTTCCTAAATTAATAGGGAAGCCCTAAGGAAGTCAACTGCCAGGACAAAAATGTATCCCACTATACCAAAGTAAAAGAGGCCCATTGGGAACTTTTCCTGCACACAAGAGAGATGTGCCAGAGGCATTTTTCTACTTGGATATTTTTATAGCTTTCTACATTATGAAAAGAGAAAATAAAAACCTGCACAGAAATATATACATTCAAGCCAGCTACATGGAAAGCAAATTCTATTGTAATTATATATTAAATGCTACTGTGTTATATTAAACTCTTTCTCTATTATCAACCTTGCTCTTCAGCACATACAACTTGTCTCAGATTTTGCTCCTTGTACTTGCATTTGTTGGCAAACTACATTCTAGGAGGTCCAAGAAATGCCTTAGACTACAACTTTGGGAGAATGTGGCAAACCAGAAGTTCTTAAAACCGCTAGGTTTGGCTGACAATCACAGTCTCATATAGCACATACTTTAGGCCAAAGTTGATGGGATTCAGTGGTGCCCCAGTAAGAAGCTCAGGCATGAAAAGCATAGCAGCAGCAGCAGCCCAACAGCCCAGCCCTGACCTGCAGAATGAGCCAAATTCGTATCATACATAATTAAACACAGCTCAAGTGCAGCCACTGGAACTGCACCCACCTTCACTTGTCTAAATTTGATAGACAAATACAATAACACTGGTATCAACGACGAGGAAATGTTGCTGTTATCTTATCCCAAGCTCCTGTTCAAGAGCAGGATCAGTGATTAATCAATTGGCCTAAAGGGAAAATGCAGAGAAAGAACTAAAATAAATCGATGTATGAAATACTATGCAATGTCACATATATCTAGAATTGATCACATTACTGCTCTGTCAGATTGGCCTGCAATTGGGAAATATTACTGCCTGGCAGATGTCACCAGTGAGGCAAATCACTTACTCAAAACCAGGAGCAATTCTCATCTCTTATTTCTATTCAATGTCTCTGCAAAAAATACAGGTTTTACCTAATACTAGCAAAGTTCTTTTTTACAATGAACTAAGAATACCTATTTTTACTCATCTAACTGGGTAAAATTTTGAATACTTACCCTAGGGTCACTGCAAAGGGCAAAATATTTGAGAAAAGCAGTATAAAGACAACCATCACTAGAACGGAAGAAAAGCTACATTGTGCCACAGCAAGAGGAGCCAAGAGGAACACACAAACTGCTCCCTTAAAAGTGGAGTTATGTCAACACTATCTGCAAAGATCTGCTAAAGCTGGCTCAGGGTGCTCATGCATCATTCTACTGAGGCCAATACTCTGGTTTTCAAGAAGAGTTAATTAGCTCCAATGAAAGCTTTTTCAGGCAGCTACACTGCTTCTGCTACCTGAACTACTTTGCAAGGCAGGCCATTATATAAAAAGAAGATGCTGTTTATAAAGCTTGCAACAGAGCCTTTTCTCTGTTTCACACCTCCTACCTTAATTGAATCAAATTTATGCATGTATGTGTGTAACTAAGCTCTGCACGGCACTGAGGAGACGTTTCAATGTCTAACAAAATCCTTCTTGTCATGATCCAGATCAGACTTAAGGTTACAGAAAGAATGCTCATTGTATTTAAGAAAAAGAATATTGCAATGGTCATTATTTTGCACTTAAGAAAAAGAATATTACAATGGTCATTATTGGTTACAGCAGCTAAAGTATAATGACATCAAATAGGACTGAAGGAAATTACCAAGGGGGAGACAACAGGCTTTTCTCTGACACATGGCTAAGGTCTGAATAAGCAAACTCCATAAGGTTCAACAGATGAGAAAGGAGGAGCTATTGGAGGCAATTAAGGAGAAACTTCAGCTGTTTCAGCTCCATGACCTCTTCACTGAAAAGCCTCCACTCATTTCCAGATTACTATTAGCTGTTAAGAGAAATGCTAATCAAGTCTTGCAGCAGGACAGATGCAATATAGGAAAATACTTTAACTTCTGTTCAAACACACAGCAGTCTCACATAATGCACGACCCTCACACCCATTTCTCAGCTGATCTGAAACTGTTGCTACAATAACTTTACAGAGGATTTTGCCTAGCAAAGTAGCCAATGTGTAAGTACTTCTTAGAGTTTAACAAAAAGCTGAATGAAAAACTCAGGTCTTACTCGCTTTCTCTATTTAAAAAAACTTGTTCCTAAAGAACTTAAATGTTAACACCCAGACCACTTTAAATCAGGAGGATTTTTCTGGGGGAACAGACCGTTTTACTGAAGACAAGAAGGAAACCTGCAGGCTTGTTAAAGGGAAACAGCTGTAATCACCAACGGAGCCCTCCTCCTAAATAATTTCCAAGTCTGGGCCCTGACTGAGTACACGCTACCCAGAAGAGGAATAGGAAAATCCATGAATCACGAAGATGAACGAGCACTGTCAACACTTGTGTTGGAAGGGCAGCAGGGATCAGGGGTGTTCCTGTGGAAAGGGAAGAAACTCTGCCCTCTAGATGGCATTGTGTGCCTGTAGATCCCAGATGGAGCTGGCGAGCCCTGCCAGGCAAGGCAACCACGTCTCCACCAGGAAGATCAGGTGGCAGCTCCTGGTCTGCAGGGGAAGGTGAGAGCTGCACATTCCCGAAGGGCAGAGCAGGAGCTGTTCTGGGCACAGACCTGCTTTGGCTGTGCCATGTGGGAAGCAGAGGAAGGGTGCTCAGCCTAGGGTGAAAAAAAATAGGGGATCTGACCCTATATGGGGAAAGGCAACTTAACTGGAAGGGGTCAGCAATATGACAAAAACCAAAAACAAGCAGAAAAAAACCCTGTTCTTATGAATAAACAAAACTCTCCTTGACATTTAATAGCATCTGAAACAGGTAAGTGTACACCAAAATGTGCATGTAGCTATCCACACCCAGCACATGAAGTTGTATTGTACCCATGTACAGCTTTTTTGACTATACACCGAAATTCAACACTTACTTAGTGATAATCAGGTATCTACAGAACCATCAGCAAAAATCAGTTTCACGCATAATGGACCAATGTCAGACTATTTGATTTATCTATCCTCTCCATATATTTATAACTAATCTTAAAATCCGTGCTTGTCACCATGACAGATTAAGCAGACTTAAGAATAATCATTTGGGTATTTTCTGCTGTGGACTATCAAATTAGCTGCATAATAAAGCCAGCGAATATCGAATTTCAAGAGTATGTTAATCATACAGATTTCACGTGCAGTTAAGCACTTCCCAACACAGAAGCCAACCCTCACAGGGTAGAATTCAGCACAGTGCCTGTAATTCTAGTGTGTGGGTGTAAATATACCTGCCCAGAATCCCTGCTAGAATCTCCAAAATGCTGTATTTCTACAAGATGAACAAAAAAGAAATCAGAACCAAATTAAGAAAAAGTGCATCGCCATGCAGACGTCATTACTGTTGAAGCATTTTCAAGGTCAGTAAAGAAAAATTGAAAGAGAAATTATTTTACTATGTAAGAGTTGTAAGGGATTCAGCTCTAAGAGCTGAGGTAAATTAATTGGGATTTCCTAAGCAGCCAGTGGAGAATGTCCACAGAATACTAGGATTTTTAAAATAATGTTCGTTTGAAATGAACTGCAACTATTTATTTAGTTTATGAACTGTAGAACTGTCATTACTGTCAGCCAAATTGCATGCATTAGTATGTAAATTAAAAATATAGGGCATGATTCTAAAAGTCTCTGTCACATAGAAGCTTTCCTCTGAAACAAGTGCCAGTGTGAGTACTGAGCTCACAGAAAGGGCTTGTGGAGAGCCAGGCCCAGAGTGCACAGCAGAGAGAAACTACTGAAAAAACTGAGCCTCACTCTCTGAAATGATAGATGTGTGGGGATAAGCACAGCCACCTAGATCTATAACACAGGGCTGGAAAATCTCATTCCATTCAGCAGGGAGAGTGGATTTTCAATTGTACCTCACGCCTGATTGCTGAAAAAGGTAAGTTACATTAACTGCTGATTATCTGCAAGAAGGCACCACACTTGGAAAGAAGGGCACTCAAAAACTATCATGAGATTATAAAAGGCAGGCAGAAATAGCAGATTCCTTCACTGCAACCTAGCAAGGACTGTGTGCAGAATACAGTTAACATTCATTTCAATAGAGAAAATCTGACAGGTTTAATAAAACCGAGATGATTTTCCTTGACTTCTGTGACTTACTTTTTCTTCACTGACTACACCTATTCCTCAGACCCTCTGGCACCAAATCATTATTCTTGTGGCCATATTCATTCAATACTCTGAGCTATTTAAAGACTGTTATGTTAGCCAACTAAGTACCACAGAGCTTTGTCTGAAAGAAAAGAGCCTTTGGACTGGAACTTGGAAAATCCTAGAAAAAAATTAATTTATAACCTGCTTTTTACAAACAGTATATGTAATTCCATTTGGCTGTGGTAAAATGAACATTAAATACTTATCTATGTTCTCATTTGTTTCAATAAAATTTCCATGTCTCAATATATTGTCTTGAGGGTTCTACAGTTTACCTATAATTTTCACAACAGCATGCACCAAAACTTAAGAAAGAAAATCACCACTGTGGGTTAATGAAAGCATATTCTAAACAATATCCTGAGTAAAATATTAATGTGAAGCAAAAAAAATGCATATAAATCATACGCATATATTGCATTTTCTCCCACCTGAAAGATGTTGGATTCACTGCCCTGGAAAAGAGCATTTTATATCATTCTTCCTCGAGAAGGAAGAAATCAGGAACAGCATAAGTTACTCCTTTCCTTCATGCCTTGTACCTCACTGGGAAACACTGATGTGTGTGATGAGCACTGATGCTAGAAAGTAACTTTCATTAAAGCCTGTTTACTGCCTGAGCAGGCTAAAGGAGAAAAATTCTGATACACAGCAAAATTCACGAGCAGTTGATGAGATATGACACGATGACACACTTAAAACAATTAAACGCTGTTATAAGACACAACAGAACAGGAATAATGGCTGAAGCATACTCTGTTGAGCACTTGGCTGAATTAGCAAATTTCAACAGATTACTGCTTTGTAGGTATCTCAGAGTACAAAACTGAGAGTTAATCTGGAAACATTTACCTTTTCAGCATGTGCCAAAAACGCAGAAGCTCTGCATGTTCTGACCCAAAACACTTAACTTCTGAACCACTGCCACGGTGTGTCATAGGAGATGCAAGTTGATATTCTTTTATTTTCCCTTAGACCAGTTAGAAAGGAAAACAATACCACTTGTAACTCAGACCAAAATTCCCAGGAGGCAATACGGTTGCTTAGAAAGCAATTTAAGCTTTTGTTGAACTGAATAGCGAGAAAAATGCAGATAAGCACAGCATTCTCCAAACCTCTTGGACCACAGTTACAATGCCTTAATGTACAGCTATATTTATTAAGGCATTCTCCCATTTCAGGCCATGGAACTGTTTGGTGAACAGTGGATCAGAAATCTGTCTCTAATGATAGCAGGAAATGGTTACAGCAATGACAGAGTAAAACTGAACAGTTCTTCTTAAATCCAGTGGGCAGAGCTATTTTCAACACCCCTGGTGTAAATTCATATCCCTACTAGATCATCTTGATTTTTCCATGCCAAAAAAGAAATTGCCATGAATTTCAACTGGCTTAGGGAAAAAAAAAATATAAAAGGAGAGAGAAAAATAGAAAGATCAATATTTTACATGTCTGCAAGAAGCACATCCTCTTCTCTTAAATACTCACCACGTGCTAACCAAATTGAACTGTCTGCCCAGACAAGGTTTCTATTAGTCATCATCCATATGAGGATGTTATTTCCAGTAACATCCCAGCAGATAACTGTGCCAACTATGCCACCCTTGTGGGATGGCTGGAAAAGCCACAGGGGAAGATGTGGAGGGGCAGGAGGGATGCAAACACCTGGGAAGGATATGCTTCTGAGGACTTCAGCAGGAGCAGGTGAGGAGAGACAGAAGGACAAAGGCACCCCAGGACACAGAGGCAAGGAGAAACAGATAGCCATGAGATTTACTTCCCAAAGACCAACTGAACAACTGAGGACCTAGAGTAAATGAGCTCAAGCATCAACAGGTTATAGAAAACATTCAGCTTGATAGTACTTGTTTGGTTTTAATTTAAAATTTACTTGGTTATTGGAAAGCTGAAACAGTTTGCCAATACTGTTATCTGGAAAGAGTGGAATAAACTGGGCTGTTTTTGAAACCAGCAATGCAATTCCACGCTGATTCATTATCAGCCACTGTGTAAGTTTGGAAATAAGACTTTCCCTGCCTCATTGTCTTATCCCCCACTATAAAAAAACCAAAGAGTTCTTAGGCACAGTTCAGAAAACTAATTAAAAAAGTCTCCTACTGAAAAGATTTAAAAGTAAAATAATCCAATAATTAGAATGAATTAGGTTGGTCTTTGGTGACAAATCAGCACAATGAATCTGTGGATCGCCAAGGCATTGGGCTAAGAAGAGGCTTCTGGCTGAATCAGATTAAACACACTGGCCAGAACAAGACTGGTTGCTACAAAATTCTAGAATGTTGCTACCAAATATTTAGAAGCTTCATGATTTTTCTATGCATCTAAGTCAAGTGATTCACATTTCCTATACACCAGAGAATCAGCTGACTTTCAATAAACAACAAATCTTTCCTCACAGATATTTTCAGAAACTCAGGCTCTTCGCCCCTGCATATGGTGTGTTTCTTTCCAGGGAAAATAAAATAATTATTAGTTTTCTCACCATTTTACATTGCAGTATATGGGAAATAATAATTTTAAAAAATGAAGAAGAGAAAATAAAGAGCAAAATAAAAACCAGCAGCATCACATTCAAAGTTATCTTCCCAATCTACTGAGAGGAATTATGTACCCTCCTCATATTTCTTTTTTATAGTTCATAGTTCATTGCTATCTAGTCTTTCTTCCTCTGCAGAGTAGTAAAAACATAATATCGGAAATACTTGACATACTTCCTCATTTGTTTAATGGTGATGATACAAGGGAAATTACCCCTCTAATATATTTGAACATTTAGCTTATTATCCTGAGTGAGTTTTCTCCCAAAGCTCAATTTATTAAAACAAAACACATCTTTCTATGATGAACTGCAAAGGGTAAGAGGGCAAAATTCTTTAATTAAAATTAGAGTGGTTTCATGATTCTACCCCAGCAGATACTGCTCCTACTGCAGCTTAGTTTACTGAAACTTTCATTGAGCCTCGCTCACCCGCAAGCAATGAGATTTTCACACATGAATTAGGCTTTTCATTCCATAACTTCAAGGTTACAATCTAACGCTATCCCAGTGGTTTGCTGAAAAATGCAAGCTTGGGAGGAACCCTCAGTCAGTATTTTTGGAGGCCAACAGAACTTGTGCCCATTGCAGAGGGGGAAGGAAACGCTCAGCAAACCAGGGGAACCTCCTCCTTGTTGGCTGTGTTTATTTTAATTTGAATGCAAATACGGTGGTTTTAACAAGGTGTTAGCTGTGCATTGTCCCAGTAAACATAAAAAAGGGACAAATGGGTAAATCACCTCTTCTGATTACAGATGTGCTACCAGCCTAGGTAGATTAGACTGCTGAGGATGCAGGAGAGCTGCAGCTGAGCTGGGAACCGAATTCATTCTCCCTGAGTCTTCATCCAGTCTCACACTCCCCTTTTCCTCTGGAGGAACTGGGAGGACATGAAGAGTGTGAAAGGACCTAACACCACCACCAAACCTTGTGCACCTTACAGAATCCCTTCTGTACCTTCAAAGCAAAGCACTGTCCAATACAACCTGCATTAAGTACTCCTTGGTCATTTAGTCTGGAGCAATCCCAGACAGCTCACTTTCCTCATGAGCAGCCAAAAGCAAACCCTTTCTAGGAAAGTTGCACTACTGCAGCTGCAAAGTCCGAAAGAGCTGGAACATTTCATGGAGTCAGACATAATTAATTCATACTGAATTACACTCCCTGCATAAATGTCTGTGCAAATGACAGACTTTAATAAGCCTTCAAAGCTGACACAGTATTTATCACTGATTAAATTTTAAAAATCAAAGTAACTATAGCTTTTACAGACATGTTTAGATTAAGACTGACATTAATGCTGTATATCAGTTTAAATCACTTGCAATTATGCAGGTGCTTGGTGCTTGTATTTCAGTCATTTGAGGCTAAATTGGGGCAGAGAACCCACAGCTCCATATTGGAAAACAAAGCTCTGGGACACTCTTTAGGCCTTTACACACACTGTTTGTCTAATATAGATTATTCTTAAAGCTTTCCTCTGTGGACTGTAAATGTGTAAATTGTTCTTGCTGGAAAAAAGAAATGGTAGACAATCTTGAAATGAAAATCCATATAACACCTAACATACCCAGGAGAGCAAATTAAGGCTTTGTGAAGAATCTCCAACTTGTATGTATACAAATTTGGAAACATAACATTATTGTTTTACTGTAATTCTGAAAATTGTGAAAAAATCTAGAATTGCTGTGTGGGGGTTGATGCGTGTCCAGAATAAATTATACTTTTTGTATATTTCTGGCTACAATTTATAAACAAAAAATTTGCAATTCTTCTGGTGATGAAAGCAGAATTAAAAAAAGGAAATTCCACTATGGAGTTCATATGTTATTCCCCATATTCCATTAATATTTCATTTTTGCAGCACTCCAAATACACAGAAAAGATATCAGAGAATTTCTTTTTCTTTGTAAGAGTTAGAAGGCATTTGATCATAACTGCTGAAGTAAATTAAATGGCATTTCAAGAGCAGCCAACTAAAAATGCTGAAGGCACAAAGGAATTTTGATATCCAGAAAATCACAATTAATTTCAACTATATAAAATGGGATACAAGACAGTGTGAACCATTTTTTATTTGTCATCTGTTTCATTTGATTAGAAACGTATGGTATTTATCAGTCAGTAGGGTGGAAATAGAATTCGGTGGAAATGATAAAGGATGTAAAGAAAAATACAGGCAGAAGGAGGAATGGGAGAATACATGTAGATATCTCTTATCAAAGTATATGATAGCTTTCACTTGGGCTGACTACAAAGATACATTATTATACTGACTTGTATTGTTCAGTGAGAAAATTTCTAGGATAAACAGTAGTTAATAAAACATAAAAGGTATCACTGAAATTTATTTGGCAATACAATTGACAGAAAAAAAAAAGTTAAATACAACTGCTATGACATAGAAGCTATTTAAAGAAAGTTTTTTGTGAAACTGAAGCCTTGGCCCTTTTCTTATTCTTAGATTTCCTGCTCCAGATCCAACTGACCAGGATTACTGCAGGTTTAGTCCCACTCACAGAAACTCCTGAAGAAAACCACCACGTACCTCACACCTACCACGTTAGTACCCCAGGAAGGGTAGAAACAACTTGGTCTGTGCATGGAGCAGGAATTATTTTCCCATACAGACATTCCAAATCAAAGAACCTAAATAATCTACTATATTGTATATGTACTGGTGGAGCTACCCATTTATCCCTATGCTGGTGGATTGCTTTTCCCTGTTGGTACTTCATTCATTGAATAATTATTTCAGATTTATCCTAATTTTTATGTGATCAGCCAAGGGAAGGTATTAACCAGGAAAAAAAATTACCTGCTGGATCTAAAATTTTATAGAATAAAACCTTCACATCACTTGCTCTGTCATGTAAATTTAAATACATGTATATAAATGTAAACTTATATTATATGTGCTTTTGTAGAAGCTTTAAGAGAAGCTCAAGTCAAGCAACAGGCCAGTGAACACAGGCAAGGAGGAAGAGCATGGAATAATTCTACAATGCTCTAACAGACCAGCTTGTCATGAGCTACACTTGAATAACAAACAAACTAATAGGGAGAGAGATCAAAAGCTTTCTTAGCAGTGTTCATATTAATGAAATTATATTGATAAGCATTAACAGATTAGGTCACACACTCTGACTTTTACTTAGAATAGCTTCTGTTTTNCTTTGACTTTTACTTAGAATAGCTTCTGTTTTTAGGCATTCTTCAGATTCTAGAAGGCACAGATGGAGTACTGACTCTAGTAAGCACTTTATTAGCCTTTCTGATTTCATTAATTCAGTAACATCTAATCGTGTAAAGTAAGATTAAAGACCCTGACACCCACAGCACAAAAAGTAACAAACAGTAATTTTTTTCTTCCTTTCTAGATAGACTAATAAAATATTTAGAATAATTAGTCTGAAAATAGTAAAGAATTAGAACAGCTAATCGCATATAACTTTAAAAAAGTCTCTTAATTAATAAACC
>VZTN01001413.1:18461-30546 GCA_013400515.1 Erpornis zantholeuca | reverse complement strand
CATATACATAAACATTGATATATGAAAATATCTAATAGAGGATCAAAAAGGAAAAGAAATGGAAGTACAAGTATGTAGGCATCTTTTCCAGGATCCTGCTAGTGACCCTTGCCACAAACTCAGTTCATTCCTTGTGAGACAATCTCCATGGCTGTGCTGTAAATTACATAATTAGGTTACGTGCTTAAAGGGGCTTTTAATAATATATGTCAGAAACTCAAGTAGAAAATACCTAGAAAAATTGCTAGGCCTGCAGCTTTATAGACAAACCCCAAAACAATTAGCCACAGATATTTTGTTTATTACAGCTTCCATACATACAGTTGCTTTCCTCATTCTTGGTGTGAAACTTAAGCAATGGTATGTCTTCTCTGCATAACTCCAAGACTGCATGCTGATACACTCTCCTAGCCCCTAGAACTAGCAATAGCTAATGTACCTTAATAATAGCTTAAGTCCTCTAGAGTTGTAACACCCCTCTTGCCTCCTGCCCTTCCTTTCCTGGAACATGGGAAGGAAACACTGCAGGATGGGAAGGAGGTGGTCCCAGGTGAACAAAAGATTCTGCATGATGCCACTTCACCCTGCTTTGATGTGAAGTTCAGAGGAAGCAATCCAGAGAGATGCCAGCGAAGATGTGAGATGCCAGGACAAGTTGTGGGTGACAGCTGGTGCAGAAAATGTGCTATCATGGGGAAGTAGAGTCCAGCAACTGTGCCTGATTTTCAAGTGTGTCGATCCTCATGCTTTTGTTTCTGCAGTCATGTTCCTTGTTTCCCCAGCTGAAGAATATGAGTACTGTGTACTGACGTTATCTTCTGTTACTTCCAACAAGTTCTTCACCTTCTTATTTAACTTATGTCTTCTTTCCAAGCGAGAATATCCAGGTTTCGGTTGGATCTATTTTAAGGTGAATTAATTAACCAGCATAATAATAAATTCCTGCTTTTACCTATTTATGTTTTATTCTAACATCATTATAAAGTATATTTAACAATGCCAGTAATAAGCATTTCTTCTCCCACCATCCCTATTTTCCTTGCAGGGAAACTTACCTCCCGATTATCGGATAAGTCTGATTGATATTGGATTGGTGATAGAGTACCTGATGGGAGGAGCATATCGCTGCAATTACACCCGAAAGCGGTTCAGAACACTGTACCACAACTTGTTCGGGCCCAAGAGGGTAAGAAACAAGTTATTTGCCATCCTCATGGCTGTACCAACTGGCAGGTTCTACTTCCTACATGGTTCCAGACTGGTGGGGTCCAATGCCCACACTATTCATTCTGCAGTTTAATTTCCATTATTGTAGTTATCTCACCATAATGCATCACAAGCCAGACCTTGACAGAAGCTATGGGTTTTATTCATTTTATGAAAAAATTGTTGCATTCTGCTGCCTGTCTGAAACCAGCACATAAAACAGTCTCCTCATAAAACAGTCTCCTCCGACTCTAAAACCTGTAATTATGAGTATTCAACAGCTTTTAAAAGAAGACAAATCTTTTGACCTGCACAAATGATACTATAATCCCAGCTCCTGAGTTAGACTTGAAAAATTTGAGCATTGTTAGATGCATTTCCTATCTCATGGCTCATCTCCTGATTGCAACATGAAGATTTTAGGGCAAAGAAACCCATAACTCAAAACTTGTTTTATTTTTTGAATGTGGCTCTAGCAGTCATTGGGCTCATGGCAAAACCACTATTAAGTATTTTTTGAGTTCCATGTTTGATGAGTTATAACACTGAATAAAAAGTAAGGTCTTTCTAAAACACAAAAGCTGTTTATTGCCATCCATATTATCAATGACCCAATCTAGCATGAACAGAAATCTGTTCAGCTCCTCCCAGTAAGATTTGTAGTTCTTTCTTTGTCTCTTTTTGCCTCACATTTCAGATTTTAGCAATAAACAGCACCGAATGTAGTAATAGGTGGGTATCAGTAGCAACAGCTCTGTGAAATGGTTGCAGACAACTACCTGAAATGGGTTTATTTGTTTCCTTATGCTTTGACTCTTCACATTTGAAAGGAAAGAAAGTGATGATAGCTGCTGGGAGAGATTTCCTTTCTGTAGTCACAACATTGAGAAAAGCATTTGAGTAGTGATTTCACCAACACACAAAGCAGCACCACAACAGTCAATAAAAGTGTTCCAGGGCAGTGGCAAAATACTGATGTACTACAGAGAAATCCATTCATGCCTTATCAGTGGTCCCTATTCCTTTTTTTTCTAGAACAGCCCCTAACCAGGTGTCATTTGTACCTGAATCCAAATGTATATCTTCTGTTGGGGTTTTGGTGAAATAATGTCAAACTTGAGTTTGAAATAACTACATATATGTAATTACTTGGGGGGTGGGGATGGTTTGGGAGACGAAAGTTTGTGTATATCTGTTATCTACTACATATATATTGTCTACATTATATTGTATATTCTACATCACTCTATGTGCACATGTACATATGTGCATATGTATGCACAAATAGTTGTAGCTTTTCGTCACTATTCTGTGAGAAATAACATTTTTCTAACTCTTTTTTTGTACAGCCAAAAGCCCTGAAGCTGTTGGGAATGGAGGTAGGCAACCTGTGACAAATCTTGATTTATTTTCTTTCTTTGACAAATATAAACTATATCCAGATCATGTTTAAATTCACTGTAACGAAAGCATGAGTTGTATCTTTCATCCAGATAACAAGGGACAGATTAAGAAACATTTCTTAATAAAAGTCCAGGAGATAGATAAGGAAAAAGAGGGCTCTGGCTCACCTATGGATGTTTGGGGTTTTTTTACGAGGATTAAACAAAATGTTTCAGTCTAGCAGGGCATGCAGAATTTCAATCAGATAGCATCTAACTTCAGAATTTGTTCAGAGAAATTAAACACTTGCAGAGAATGATGCAGAAATCTTTATGCAGGCCAGAGTTATCTCAGTTTTATTGGCACTTCCGTCTACCACGGTGCTTCAAGGGGACAGTAGTATTTTCATGTTTGTTTATTTTATACAACTTTCATTTTGCTATCCATAGCCACAAGACAGAATAGGTCAGCTCATCTGATAAAAGCAAAAAGCTAAAATGGGAAAGAAACTGTAGGAGATAGAGACAACAAAGGGATGGAGAAAGAAGGAATAAATATGCAGAATAGGAGTAAAGAAGAGAGATCACTGTCTCTGTGAGGTAAAGGGATAAAATACAAGAATAAGCATAGAGGGAGTCTTCAGCATATCAGAGCATTCTCTGGATATGTACTTTCTGGAGGTGGAAAGAGGCAGATGCATTACAGCAGATGTTACATTTGCAGTGAACTCTTAGCTTTATTTTAGTGGTGGCTTTTCCAAAATGTTTCTGGATATTGTGTGATTGTACTCCGTGTTATTAGGGAGAAAGAGCAATTCAGAGTGACAGTCTAAGGCTCTGTTTCCCTGGCTACTGACATCTTAATTACAGTGTATGCACCAATGCCTTTTTTATTGTTTACCTATGTTAAATATTTTGTCCAAGAAATGATGAAGGGGCTGGCCTGCAGAAAATGTGTTTGACATCTTAGATACTGGTTTCAATGAATTGTGTGAATTTATTCAGTTCTTTCACTGATGAAAAAATTTCTCTGCAATTCCCACAGGATGATGTCCCTTTACGTCGAGGGAGAAAAACAACAAAGAAAAAAGAAGAAGAAGTTGATATTGATATGGATGACCCTGAGATCAATCACTTTCCTTTCCCATTCCACGAGCTGATGGTGTGGGCTGTGCTGATGAAACGCCAGAAGATGGCCCTCTTCTTTTGGCAACATGGGGAAGAGGCTATGGCTAAAGCACTGGTGGCCTGCAAACTCTGCAAAGCCATGGCCCACGAAGCATCAGAAAACGACATGGTGGATGATATATCCCAAGAGCTGAACCACAATTCCAGGTGAATTTCCCTTCGTGTACACTTTCCTGAGGGGGGGGAGAAAAAAAGAAAGAGGGAAGAGAGACTTCTGAACCTGCCTAAAATTTTCTGATCTGTACCTTGCTTTTGTTTCTGACTTGTAGGGGAAGTGCAGTCCCTTTAGAGAAAATCCAAATGGCTTTTAAACAGTCTATGTGCCAGAGTAGCAAAGTTGTTACCAACATAACTCCTGAAATGAGAAGATGTCAAGAAGACAGTGAAATATCTATATTGTTTATGTGTTCTCCCTGAGGCCTCAAGAGTCAGACTGCAACATTTCTCTGTGCTTATTCAGGATACTCTGTACATACCAAGCAGAACAGTTACTGAAATCCTTATGAGAATACTATTCAGGCAGAAGTGTTAATTAACCAAGAGGTCATGCGTAGGTGAGCAAGGCAAGATATTAGATTCCACAAGAAGCTTTCCTGATATTAACATTTTAGAAATTTAGGGTTTTAGAAAGGATATTGGACACTCCTTCTTCCAGGAGACTTGACCATTAAGCCATTGGCAAACAGCGGAGAAGCAATCCTTTAAGCTGCAGATAACCAGAGGATTTCAGCTAGAAAATGTCAGGGAGGTGGGCAGAGAGGTGGGAGCAGACAGCTGGTAGGTGTGGGTGCTCCTCACTGCTAAGTTGGGGCACTTATTTATATGCCTCACATTAGCCACTCACGTTTGAAAACGTGGGCTTCCGTGTGTACAGTCAGCATCACGGTTTGCCTGATGGAAGGTGACGTGCCCCGTGCAGAGGCTGTCAGTCGCAGAGGGGCGTGTTGTGCACGAGGCTGTGTGTGCTGACCGGAGCGAATGTGTGTCTCTCTGCCGCAGGGACTTCGGCCAGCTGGCGGTCGAGCTGTTGGACCAGTCCTACAAGCAGGACGAGCAACTGGCCATGAAGCTGCTGACCTATGAGCTGAAGAACTGGAGCAACGCCACATGCCTGCAGCTGGCAGTGGCAGCCAAGCACAGGGACTTCATCGCTCACACTTGCAGCCAAATGCTGCTCACAGACATGTGGATGGGGCGTCTCCGGATGAGAAAAAATTCTGGCCTAAAGGTCATTCCTGTTTTAAAATAAAATTAACATTCAGAGAATTCTAATAGATGGTGATAGGGTTTGCAAATCAGTAATTACCGTCTAAATTAACTGTATTTCAGATGTTTATTTGCAGTGATATTAAGCAGGGTGTATTCTTCCCGTGTTCAGTTTTTCAGCAGGGGCTTATCACAAGCCTAAGTTCAAGGCATACAACTTAGTTTTTTTTATTCCCTTTCCTAAAGCCCCCTCTAACATTGTTTATCAGAATAAGAACTGAGCTAGAAGGTGAGTGTGTCACCCTGCCTGTATGCTTGAGGAGTTGATCAAGAGTTTTAGAGATAAATAAAGGAAAAGGAAGTGTAAGTGAATTAACCATTAGTGAAAGGTGCTGATCTGACAACCTTCCCAAGAACAGGCCAAGCAAGCAGCACAAATTTCCTTGTAAACCCTTGCAAATCCTCCTGACTGCATTGGAAGAGACTACTTTAGAGGGTCTAAAGAATAATTCAGCTTCCAAAGCTGTTTAAGCTTTACTTCCACTGTTGAAAAAACTGCTAACAGTGCAAAGTGAATTCTGAGAGATGAATTTGAGTCTGTGGCATGTTTTGCCTTCACCAAAGCACTCACCAGTCAGAACATACCCAAGAATTGCCTCTTCCTCTCAGATCACTGAGAAATAGTTTCATTGAAGGGATTCTCTTTCCTGCATTGATTGCCTGTGTGAAAAGTGGTAATTGCTCAGCTGTTTTGCCATGTGGAAAGATGTTCAATAATGGTAAGAATGCTTAGGAGTACATGCACTGCTTTCATACTGGCTCAGTATCAGTGCCAGTGATGAATGAGAACAAGGGGCTGCTTGCTGCAACTGCAACAGGGACTGTTCCCTGGGAGTCACTGCCACGCTCTTCCTATTGGGCACCAATTTACAATAGCCAAAGGACTCACACGGAAGATGAAGGCAGGCCTCCTCAGAAGTCAGGCCTTTATTCAGGCATCTCTGAGCATCAGCAGAAGTCAGCCCTCAGCAGCAGGCACTGGCTCTCTCCCAGCTCTCTTCTTACCCAGCAGGCATCAGCTCCTTATTACCTCCCAACACCACCTTTTATTCATTACCTATATCCTTCACATGCTTCTTGTTAGACCAAAATCAACACACACCTGCATTCCAAGTTGTTTTTCTTTCTTACCAGGGATACAGCCCCAGCTTATCAAAGTTAAGGCTGCCCGTTCCTGTATCCCCACAGCTGATAGCATTCCTATTCAGGACCTGTGCATATGTGTTGTTCTGCTGCAGATAGAAAACATTCTCACATTTGGAGCCCTCCCTACTACCTATTTCCTGACTCACAGGCCTATTCTCCTTCAGAGGGACAGTTGCTTTGTTCATTGTTTGGCTTTGGAGATATTCCACCTAGGTGTATGGAGAACAGTACAGCAACTGATTTCCTACTACGTGCATTCCACTTTTCAGCACACATTTCTTAAGCCCTAAAATAGACCTTTATTTCATAATGCATAACTGAAGGTAATAGGCTCTGTTCCCTTTCAGCTTCTTGTGACACCAGGGCTTCACAAGGATCCTTTATTATGTTTCTAGCCTATATTTTATTTCACTCAAGCTCATTAGCGGGACTTGTTTAAAGCTAAAGCAGGCTACAAGCTACATAAGCAAAAGGCGGCATGACAAAGAAATAAATTTGCAACCATGAGTCATGGTTTATTTCCCAAAAATGCTTTTCTCCCTTTGAAACTGACAAATAGTAGGGAGAATGAATATAGTCTATATTAGGGAAGGGCTAGAGGCAACTGTTAATCCTGCCTTCTCTTAAAAATAGCCTTTCTGTGAAGTCAGGTCTGCCTGTAACCTCCTCTCCCTGGGTTCATCCTTTTGTGAGTGCAGGAGCAGTGCAGGAAGCTTTCCTGAGGCTGGGTACAGCATTCCCATATACTAACTGCTCCTCATTGAGTACTTTGAATAGTTTCAACAGCACACAGGCTGTCTGCTGACATGATGAGCACAAGCACCCTCCCTAACCTGCCAAGAAGTTAACTATCTGGTTTCGCTGTCATTCAGGGAGAGATTGATAAGAAAATCATTCTCCAGGAAATCGTAGCATAACCAGGAAAAGTTATTGTGCCTGTGAATACAGATTTTGCTTTGTGTTATTGTGATATCTATTCAGTTGTACCAATGTTTAAGGTAATTTTAGTGTTTTCTACACTCCTGCGTTGTAAGAGAGGGAAGGCAGAAAAGAAAGAACTGGCATTAACATGACCATTACACAGCTGCCTGGTTACTGAAACAAATGCTAAGGGGAGTGCAAATGTAGGCACAACAGCATTTGCTTTTTCTGGTTTGCTTTATCTCCTCAGATCCACACACAGTTACACTTTGACTACCAGTGTGCATTAAGCATGGACACAGAGAGCTTGAGACCTATTAACCCTCTCTGTAGAAGTAAATACTCAATGTGTGTCACTTATACTGATATTTTGTATTATGTAAAATGCAGAAATTTGCAGGTCTGAACACCCACATGGTCCCACCTACTCTTGACCTCATAAAATATTTTGTAACTACATTCTAGTATGTAGCACTACGCATCTGATGATGTGCAAGCACATAAAACATTCAAGAGCATTCACAGCAACACTACTTACATCCTTTGTTTCAGTACTGTGGTAACATTACCCCAAATGACAAATACTTTATTGTCATAGAAACTCACATGCATGCGTATATTTCTTTTACTAAGTATCCTGAGGGACTTGTTCCATTTGATGCTAAGTAACCATTATGACCATAATCTGTTTTCTGTGATGATTATTATTATCATTATTATTGCTTTAGGTAATTCTAGGAATTCTACTTCCTCCTTCAATCCTCAGCTTGGAGTTCAAGAACAAAGATGATATGCCCTACATGACCCAGGCCAATGAGATCCATCTTCAAGAAAAGGATCCAGAGGAGCCAGAGAAGCCAGTGAAAGAAAAAGATGAGGAAGACATGGAACTTACTGTAAGTGCTCAAAATAAATCATCAGCCTCAGTGCTGTCAATTTGTTATTCCTACCTCTGTAGGCATTGCAGACCATCTGATGGCTAAATATAGCACGTGATAGGATACCACTCTTCACACTCCCCTCTCCTCCATGGGACTCAAACCACACAAGTTGCCATCATTTTGCTCCATGTTGCAGCCATGCATGGTGATGCTGTGCTGTAATGTCCTCACACTTTGATTCAGTTTGATGCCATATTGTCTGAACTAAGTGAATGACATTTCAGAAGCACTCAGTCATGATAAATGACCTATCTGGTGCAAAAGGGCTCATCTTTGGCTGGAAATGCCCGAATATTCATGGAAGCCAAAGATTTTTTTTCTTTTAGTTGACTTCATTAGGAGAGAAATTATGAAAACTTACTCTAAAATTCTTTTTGTATTTCTGGTCATTGCCTTTCACACAAACAAACATCCAGTTTTAATCCACCGAAGACATTAGCAAGCAGCTAGAGAGCTCCACTTCTACAACTCAACAGAATTGTGTAAGGAGGGACTTGTCAGTATTAGTAACATAGCCTTTGAGGAATAATTTACACCACAAAGAATCAGACAACTAAAGCTCTGAAAACTACACAAGTCATCTACCTCCAGTCTCTTGTTCTCACATGTTTTAATTTGGGCAATTTTCGCACATGCTATCACATCTGCCTTAGTTTAGTTTGGTTTGAATTTATTTGGGCTTGATTGTGGGGTCTTAGAAAGGCTTAAAACTCAGCCCCAGCTGGTCAGGATAGAGGCATAGAAGTTAAGTTACAAAAAAAAAACAAAAACAAAAACAAAAAAACCCAGACTGTTTCCCACAGGCAAACAGCAGGAGCTGCCCACAGGAGCCCGACTGCAGGCAGGCAGAAGGACCTGCCTACAGGACCCAATATGCAGGCAAGCCGAAGGAGCAGCCCACAAGACCCACCTACAGGACCCGTTTGCAGGCAAGAACCTGGCTGTTGGGAAGGACCAGAAGCCAGAACAGCAGCAATGGGGCATTCTCTGCTCATTAGCTATTGATTGCAATTTACTAACCCTTGGCTTCTGACCCACTTATGAAGTGCCTATTCAAATCAAATAAGCACTTTGCAAGCTGCCTTTTACCTGGCAAGGGGGAGAAATTTGGGGAAGATGTGTTTTCCATCTCACTGTAGTTATCCCAGCTCCTGGTTTCTTGTCTACAGTACTATCCTTTTTCCCTTCTGATTCCTGCTGCAAGGAAGTGATGTGTGCAGTGGATCTGCTTTTCCAGATGAACCTTAGATGTTCCCCCTCTTCTCCCTTCCATGTGTTGACAGTCCTATTGCTCTTTTCTGTCACTGACCCTTCCCTTAATTCCTTCGAATTCAGTGTATCATTCTAGTGAAGTTTCAGACACTTACAACCTTTTCTATAACATAAGATTTGTTCCTGTGGAGTCCAGCAAGTTTAGAAAAAATATCTTTGGTACACCACCACTCACTTAGTATTTCTGCATATAATCTACACCATACTGTAGAACTTCTAACACAGCTCTTCTACTCAGGTGCTCCTCAGTGGTGAGGAGAGATGAATTGTTAGCAAAGAGGTCTTTGGATGTCTATGATTAGATGCCAGAGGCACTTACATTTAGTCACCTGACATGTTTTAAATATAAGAAAATACTTTAGACTGAATCTTCATGTTGTTCCAGCTTTAGTCAAATGGTTTGGCATAAGGTAGGTCAGGTTCTTTTCCACAGATCAGAGGATGGCCTGAAAGATGGTTTAGGAAGTACCTTTGTGAAGTTTCCCCTTAGCAATGGTATCCTTTAGTATATTAAGGGTACCTTATAAATAGTTCAATAAGATGAATAATTTATTGTGCTGGGATATCATAAATGCTTAATCCATTGCTGAACTTTGAATCAATAGATCAGTCACTCATCCTAACCTGAGCTTTGTTCAGCATAAAGATTAACAAACAAAAGTGATGTACTAAAAAAGTCATTTTAATCTTGAATTTCCTCTTCTGGCAAGTAATATATAATGGAAATAATCTTCCTGATTCTCTTTCTAATCATTCCCAATAAATACTCATCGCATCTCTGTATTCCTATCATGTTACATCCATATTCTCTCTGCTAAAATGAAGATAAAGAGATCTTGTCTAGACAAGGTCTGTTCATTGATTTCTTGTGAAGTCCTCTGTGTCTTGCTCTGCTAAGCCCAGGTGACTAAAAATAAGCCCAGGAGTCAGTTTCTTCTTTTGCACTGCACTTGTGCAGAGCACATGAGGTACAGGGCCAGAGTGATCTTTTAGCTGTTTTACACCTCACTTGCACAGAAAAATGTGATCAGCAGACCACAGCAACAGTGAAGTCTCAACACGGGTGCATCTGCGTGCAAGTACATATTTGCTTTATGCTTCTTTTAAAGAGTCTGATGGGTAACTGAACATATGGATATACTATGAAGATATTGTGTTTATTCACTCTAAACTACTTGTTATTCACACCTGCTTTTCACTTTATAACAGATTCATGAAAGTGATAGGCCCACATTTCTTTAACACCTAGATGCTAAGAAATAGGCTTGTAGCAGCTACTCACAAAACCACATTTGAATATTGCTCTCATCAGTGTTCCTCAGCAAGAGAAATATACCACAATTTATGCATGGCGATGCCAGTCATTAATCCTGAATATTAAACACAGAGGTGTAGAAGAGCACTAGAGTCTAAAGGCCAGGGGCATTTTCTATTTATACAGTGTCCTAATCAAGGCCTAATTGCTGAAATTTAGGTCAGTCAGAAGCCTCAGAAGTCTATCTTCCTCCCAAAATAACCCTGATTCTGGAAGCCATAACCAGGATCATCCTTAACCCTATTCGGTGCCTTATTATTTAGGTATTAGAGCTCCCCTGTAAATGGATGCCTTATTATTTAGGTATTAGAGCTCCCCTGTAAATGGTTTTATTCCAGAACACAGAATAACTCATCTAAGTCCTTTAAAAGGTGTTTCAGTTGTTGTTTTGTTCATTTGCTCTGATTTTCCACAATAAATAGGAGATTTGGACTTCCATAGGCATCACTGAGTTAGTCTGAGTTAGAACTTTTCAGCAGCAGCAAAGCTGGTTCTGTTGGCCTCTGGGATCACATTTGTTCATCTGTAGTGTGTGTGCTTAGTCTTTTCTCAATGGCAAGAAATAACCAAATATTAATTATATCACTAAAAATACAGTTCTTAACACAGGAAAGTCTGAAGATCCATGTCCTAGTGCCCCCAGCCCAACTCACCCTTCCCAGTGGAAGACAACTCTCACAGCATCTCACATGCTTGCAGCAAGGCACCCCTTCAGTTCATCTGGGAAACAGAATTGGGAGACATTGCTCTAGGTGGTCTCTAGGCAGCACTGCTGACCCTCTCCATAAGGAGAGGTTCTCTCTTTCTTCAGTGAGTTTGGAAATCCTCCATACCTCCACCACCACCACACACGTGCCCTGGCGCAGTCTTTGTTCTTTGCCCTGCTCAGCAGCCAGGAGGACTGAGCTCCTGGCACTTTAGTCCTGTTCATCTGTCCTCACTGTAACCACCAAGCACATGCAAAATCTGAGTTTACACATCTGTAAATCAAAGGCATTAAAAAATTTTTCTACCAGTGTTTCCAGGCAGAGAACAGTAATCCTAGAACAACTACCATGGAGGCANAGAAATCCCAGCACAACTACCATGGAGGCAGCACTGTCACACACAATGTGGGATCCAACAGGGTGTGCTGAGGGAGGTGTGTCTACACAGCTATATATCATTTCCACACCAGTTCTCCATGAACTGGGGTAAGTCTCTATATAGCATGTAGATTTCACTCAGGATGAAATTGGAAGAGCCTGTATTCATTCCAGCAAGACTGAAATTCCTGTTATTTAATTATAAAACAGATAAACGTAGTATAGGACAATTAACATATATTAACACAAAAATGTACAACCTAAACTCTCCCCTGGTAGTTCATTATCAGCAGACAGTCCTCAATTACATAAAACAAAGTCTGGCCCAATAACAGCAATGACAAAAAAAAAAAAAAAAAAAAA
>VZTN01001413.1:0-15991 GCA_013400515.1 Erpornis zantholeuca | reverse complement strand
ACTTCAATTCAAGGCCTTTCTGCTGCAGTGACCTCTACTAGTCAGTTATCTTTTATCCATGTAAGCTTCACTGTGGGATCATGGCCTGGGGTCGTTCCAGTGATCCAACGTAAAAAGTGCCGCTCTCTTCTTTGCTCTAGTTCAGCAACTACCAACTCATCTTTTCCCCTGCTGTTCCCTCTCAGTCTCAGCCTTATGAACTTCTCTTTGTTTAAAACCAAACTTTGTTTTCTGTCTGCATCTGTTTATGGTATAGAAGTACACCACAAAAAGCTGTTGTCCGGTCAAAGTGTTTCTATCCATACAGCAAAAAGGAGAAATATTCTCTGCATCTTATTTTTTGTTGACTAGTCAGGAATTTCACTCCCAAGCTGAGGGTTGAAAGCTATATATTTCCATTCTCAAAGTATTCCTGCAAAAAAAAATAATCTGAAAGCAAAGCATTTTACACCTAGCTGTGGTCACCTGGTTTTATCTAGAGATCAAGAACATTTTCCTGTTGACATTTCAAAAAATAGTGTAATTTTTCTTTTACAAAGAAAGAAACACAAATATGTCCTTTCTTGTAGGCAATGCTGGGACGAGGAAATGGAGAGTCCTCAAGAAAGAAAGAGGATGAGGAAGTTCAGAGCAGGCACAGAATGATCCCCATTGGAAGAAAGATTTACGAGTTCTACAATGCTCCCATCGTGAAGTTTTGGTTTTACACTGTAAGAAATCTTTCCTGTTATATTATTAACGTTTGTACAAATACTGAAATTAGACTAAGGTCATTTAAGGTGTTTCATAGAAGTCTACGTTTATATGTATTGGAGGACTTACCCATAAATAGTTTAATAAAAATATTTGGTGGAAGTCTGCTAGCACTTGCAAGCCTTTCTAAGACTTTTAAAGATTATAATTTCATTCAGGAAGTTAATAGCTAAAATTTGAATGATTGTGTACGTTTTTCTTTAAGTAAAACAGTAAGTGGCAGTTTGCTGTAGTGCTCCCAAGGAATTCTCTATAGGAGAGTTCAAAATAGGATTGCTTCCAATAGTAAGCCCAGTGGGAGACTGGTCTGAATCAGAATTTGAATTACATAATAATTGATGAGAAAAAGCAATAGAGCACTTCTTTCCTTGGAACATTCTGATTTTTTCTGTTTTAACCAGTCTGCGGAGTGTCTCTTAGAGAAAATGTGCATGTAAGTACCCAGAAGATATCAAAGACATGACTGACATCCAGTGTACATTTTTCAGGGGCAAATTAGGTTAAATCAGTATATTCTCCCTGTGTTGGAAAGAAATGAACCTTGCAGTAGGAGCAGAAAAAAATTATGTTATGTATTTATGTTATGTATTTTGACTACAATAAAACAGTACCAAAAACTTCACAGGGTTTTCTCACAACTAAATTAATAACTGCTATATTAAAGTTACTATGTGGATAAAAAGCTTTTTAACAGCTAGTCCTCAAAATTAGATATCAATTATTCATTATCAAGCTGGAAGCAGGGATTGGAAAGGAAGCCGTTAAGTTCCCTTCTATAGGAGGTGCTATCTGATATTTTCATTCAAAACTTGGATGATGGAACAGAGATTGGTTATTATTTAGTTATTATTAGTTATTTTGCAAATTGCACTAGAATGTAGAAGGAGAAGACTAAAAAGAGATCACAAAGTGATTCTTTCAGTCTTCTTGCCTGGAATATTCCATCCCAGTTCAGCTTCTGCATTGTAAGACAAGTGTAGACTGGTTTGAAGGACACAAAAAAGAGGAATATTTCAAGAGGTTTGTAAATCTTGACTTAAGGGGAGAGATTAAGGAAGTGTGAGTGTTTTCTCTGGTAAAAAAAAAAAACTTCCAGGTCTGCAGAAGTAATGTAACAGTTTTCAAACATGTGTAAGTACCTCCAGATCCTTGCCGAATAGGACAAAAAATGACACCCAGACAGTTCTTGGTAAGAAGTCAGGAAACAGTTTCTAACTGCTCCAAGAAGTACTGTCATAAACTGTGTGAGAGCACGCTAGGTTTTCCATTATTAGTGATTTCTAAGCTATCTTATCAAGACATATGTGATTATGTTACACTGGAATAAATCCTGCCTCAGCCCAATGGAATTGGCTAGATGGTTTCAGGTGGTTTTTCCCAGTTATATTTTCCGTCATTCTGCTGAAAGCATGGCAAATCACAAAGAATTTCACAATCACAAAGAAAGGTCACTTCATCGAGTGACTTCTTGTAAGAAAAATTGCCTTGCAGACATTGGGAATTGGGAACAACCCACATCCATTGGGTCTTAGCTGCACTGGACACCATAGACTAGCAAATAATTTAACAATTTGGTGTAACTTATTGCTCAGCTCTGTGGCCATTGAACATGAACCAAGCCCACAAGTCCAGAAACTACTAATCAGCAGCCTAGTCTCTATGAATTGCAGTGTGTATTATGCACAAACAGAAAAGTCTTTACACTGCAAATGGAAAGAAGCATCCTAGCTTTCCCTGTTCGTTCAATTTTGAAATGGGAGAGAGAAATCAATATTGCATTTCCATTTAGACTTGTTCCTACAGTTTTATGTCCCAAGGCAGGTCTCTGTCAAGGTCATTTATTAAAATTGGATCTTGGATAGGCTGAACTTGGAGAGCAAGTTAAGGTGGATTCTGGCTGCCATGCTTGACCTGTTGTGTATATTGAGAATGCCTGAAAACTAAAAGCAAAACAAGTTTCAGAGAAGGGTTAAAATTGTACAGCCTATTACAATTTTACAAATAGATAGGCACAAATATTATCCATGGATTTCAAAAGAAATCATTGAAATTTTGCATTCCACCATCCAAAATGCACGTAAAAGGTCCTATGGCTATTGTATACCACTTAAAATAATTTGATTATTCTGCATTTACCTATCTCTCTTACTATACAGCTGTATTCGCCTTCATTCTTCAAATACACATCTGTGATTTAAATGAGATGTTTGAGCAGGTAACATTTGGCTCAGCAGACAATAGACAATTTTTTTCACAATAGACAATTTTTCTCAAAAAAAGTCCCAAAACAAACCAAACAAAAAAACCCAAAAACCAATACAAACAAACCAACAGACAACCCCCCACCAACTTTGGCCTTTCTCTGTAGACACGCAGCAGTTTCAAAAGTCAGCTAGTCTGTTCTGTTTGATGGCTGTTGCATGGGAAACCATGACCCAAACGTTTCATCTCACAGATTGCTTGAGCAGAAGAGAATGATCTTCCCCCACTGTTGGCTACTCCTTCTGTTGCCTAATATCAAAAGACAAAAACTCTTGCAACAGTGTTAAAATAGTAAAATAAAAAGCAGACTTTTACTGGAAGCTTCCAGGTGTCCTGGTGGTCATGTGCACATGTGGCATCAGATTTCTACAAGTTTTGTAAGTTTAACAAATTCACAAAAAACTAACAAATATTGTCCAATTCGAAGAGTGGTTGTTTATGTAATTTTCCCTGGGTACTGCCCCACTGGAGTTGGTCAAGAGCTTCTTTTCCCCATTTGATATTGTGTCTACTCAGATTGTCAGACTGGAAATGAGAATGCCCTTGTCAGGTTTCTTCTTAAGAATGAGACTAAACAGTATTTCAGGAATGTGTTAGAAGATTAACTTAGTATTCTAAAATCTAAGAGATAGGGTAGCAAAAATCTTGGAGCTATTTAACTATGTAAAAGTAAATGAAAGCTATGAATATATGAAAAATACATAAAAAGCAAAATCTTTAGGCATGACTATTACTAGCATTAACTGAGAGATTAAGTAAGAGGCCACATTTCTACCTCTTCTGAAGAGGAAAGCTGCAGAGGAATTGAGCCCCTAGTAAGAGTCATCTTCTAAACATCAAAGGAGCTTTGCCCTGAGTTTTGCATTTTGGGACCACTTCAGTTTATGATCATTTAATTATTGCAATCAGTCAGAAAAGAGGAGGGTGATCTCCTTCTTGAAGCATTAAACTGTTTGTACAATTTCCATGTTAGTCCTCTACCACAGTGGGTATTCCAGTGTTTTCTATGGAGTGGGACTGCATCCATAGGCAGGCTGGGTGCAATCAACCCTTGAAATTTCTTAGGGTTGCATTCCTTTCCTTAGTTTCTTAGGTACTGCCCTCAGTGGTGACAATGGCAGCTCCTAGCTCTTTGTCAAGCCAGGTAAAAGCATAGGAAAAACAGGGTTCAGCTACTTCTGTAGTAGCACTTTTAAAGAATCTTGAGTAGCAGCATGAACAGCTACACTGAGGTTTGACCACAGTGTTGGAGCAGTGTAGCCTCCTGGAAGGAAAGAGCAGGTTAGAAGTCTGGGAAGGGAGTAAGAGGGTGTCATTCACAATCTGAAGGGCTTGTTTCTTGGGTTAAAGTGGAGATGTTTCAGTATAATTTTACTCAGAAATCAAGATTCTTTTCTCTTTTGTCAAGCAAAAATGGTTTGCAAATTTTAGTAAGTTTGAATTGACATAAAGAAACCCACCAAAACTAAAGCCAAAAAATGCCAGCTTTTCGAAAGAACACCAGGAAAGCACAAACCCCCATAGTTACAGTTAGAGTCTTGCAGTTTCTGTCACCTTTGTAACCTCAATGTCCTTATTCTTTTGCCATACTCACTGCAAGTGCTCACCAGAGGCTGCTGAAGCAGATCAAAGTAGATTTCCTGATTATTAGTAATCAATAAGGTCTAAAAGAAGGAGTGTTAAGGAACAGTATCACACAGCTTTTTGCTCTGTATTTCCACTAGGGAGGTGTGTATCCTGTTCTGCCTGCCCAGACAGAGGTTCTGCTGACTCTGGTGTCACCCTAAGTGTTGGCCTACGTCAACATTGCTCTCTATTTCCTTTAGGAGTGGCAAGGGAAGACCAGCCTCCAGACATGAGCACTGCAATCTGTCTTCCCTCACAAACTGAAAGACAAATGAGATCATTTCCTACTCTGTTTTATGCAGACAAGAAGTAGTGCTTCAGCTGTCTGGTTCCTCTGTACTGATAGTTACAGCCAATATAAAGAATTCTCTTGAGTGTCTTCAACCAGCAACTGGAACAAAAGCCAGAACTCTGTGGCTTTTACACAGAGTAGAAGTGACATTCTCTAACAAATACAATAGGACTATAAATTCTATTTTGTGATGTGCAGAACATTGAAATAATCCTATCCAAAAGTCTCAAGGCCCTCTGTGGTTGTTTCAGCTTACATGTGATGCCATGTACATAATAGTTGTGAGTAACACACAGCTGAGAGAGAATTCAAATATAGATGTATGTAATACAGCTTTCTGTCACAATGACTAAATGTTCATGCACAGAACTGAGTCATCTTTTCTCTGACTTATATTTAGCCTTAAGATGCTTTTTTTTTGTAGGGCAGCTGCTTGAAAGGCCAAGCAGACAGGCAGGTGGATTCTGGCCTCCACAAACCCCAGGCACAACCCTGCTACAGCCCATGCTCCAGAGTGACACTCGGGTTTCTCTGAGCTTTATGAACTTGATGATGCAATTTGCCTGACTTGTTATTTCTTGACAGACCATTTAATTACATTCAGCATGCAGGGAAAAAAAAATAAAAAGATAATTCAATAAAAATAAAAAAATAAAAACTTAATTCACACTTTCTTCTGGATCAAAAGTTAAGCTGGAAGGTGAATATATTAGGAAGGAAAACAAAAATATTCACACTTTAAAAATTTGCAAAAAATATAAGGCAAATGAATGTGTGGCTATGCCTGGCTCCTTGCTGCAGCAGTAGTAGGAGTAGGAAGAGCAGTGGTTTGGGGAGGAAACATGCTATAGGTTAGGTCAATACTACACTGGGTGTGAAGACCTCTAGTAAAGCCTAAAATCCTCTGGACACAGAATGCCAGACTCAGCCCAGGTTAGGTGAACAGGGGGAAAAAACACAAAGGAGGGGTCCTAGAGGACTAAAGATTTTAGAAGCAAATGAGAGAGAAATCTTCACATAGGTTACTTAATTGGGTAGTTGATACGCTGGTATTAAAATTGCCATCACTGTGGGATGATCCAAGGGAACTGCATTAATTAAGTTTTTTAAAGGAGACGGATATAGCTGGACATATGTGCATGTATTTTGGAGTTTCCATACAGTATGTGAGCTTTTTCAGACAAGCCAGGACAGTCTTACTGTTCTTTTGTCTGTGAAACTCTGGTTACAATAGAATCAAGATTATCAAATCATATCCAAGAAACTAGCTCAGTTGTATTGATAGTGACTATTGATACTAACTTTTTTTCTTTACAGCTGGCCTACATAGGCTACTTGATGCTATTCAACTACATTGTGCTGGTGAAGATGGATCGCTGGCCATCTATTCAGGAGTGGATTGTCATCTCGTACATTTTCACTCTGGGAATAGAGAAGATGAGAGAGGTAATCCCAACCAAGAAAGATAGAATAAAAAAGGAAGAGGCATGGGATTTGACTGGTTTTTTTAAATTTTAATATATGTTTTTGTTATTTTTCACAGGCTACATTTTTCTGAATGAGCTTATCATAAAATTGCTTTGTTTCACAAAGGCAGATGGATGGATTATTAAAAAAAAGCAGTAAAAAGATCTGTCTTTAATTTTAAAATGAACAATTGGTTTTTTCTTCTCCTTCCTTCCTTCCTTCCTTCCTTCCTTCCTTCCTTCCTTCCTTCCTTCCTTCCTTCCTTCCTTTTTCCCTCCCTCTCCCATAAAATTTCTGCATCCAAATTTCAGTGTGATGCTCATGAAATAGCATTCACAAGTACAGGGCAATCTTCTGACAAGTCTTAAAGGTCAGCTAAATTCCTTGAAATGTGGCTCTTGAAAATTTTTGTTAATTTGTCAAGCAATAGTATGCATCTCCCTAAGGATGCAAGAGCAGACACATTGAGCAGAGACAGAATATTTAAGGTAGCACTCAGTCTATAAAGTGAGCAAAGTGGCTCTGTTTAACCCTGCCCCTTGTGGTCTCTCCCACTTGCAGCTAATGCTATCCCCTTTAACTGTGCCAAATGTGCTTTTATTCCACAGTGACACCAGAGGCCCAATTCAGCCCTAATGTGAGTGAATGCGAGTCCCATTGACCTCAGCTGAAATAGCACATTTCTACCCCTGGGCTGAATTTTTTACCAGTTATGTTTGTTCATTGCTAATGCTCTGGAGAGCTAGACTTGGTCATTTGTTACACATTTTAATACGGTTTTCTTTGAAGCTTCTTTAAATGTAAATTTTCTGAATAAAAAAAAATCTTTCTATATCTTACTGCCTGTTCCAAGATTCCAAGTAGGGTTTATAAATTTGAAAAACAGAAATACATATGTATATTTCTTCTGATTTCATGAGGATTTTAGACTGAGTGATCGCTTTGTCCTTTAAAGTATTTTGCACATAAGTACATGTTAAAAACGCCTGGAAAAAAACCCCAGAGAGTACCTGAGATATTTGGATGATAGGAGTCAATCAGCTTTTTTGGTCTCTGTGGCATATAGCTATCTGTTTACTATAGATGTCTTAAAGTTTAAATTAAGGCAACTCAGCTCCTTTCTTCCCAATTTCCTCTGTCCTTCAGATCCTTATGTCAGAGCCTGGGAAACTGCTGCAAAAAGTCAAAGTTTGGCTCCAGGAATACTGGAATGTTACCGACCTCATAGCTATCCTGCTGTTCTCCGTCGGGATGGTTCTCCGCCTGCAAGACCTGCCTCTCCGGAGCGACGGGCGCGTCATCTACTGCGTCAACATCATCTACTGGTACATCCGCCTGCTGGACATCTTCGGCGTGAACAAGTACCTGGGGCCCTACGTCATGATGATCGGGAAAATGGTGAGAGGAGCTGGAAAACCCCTTCTGAGCGTGTCCTCGGCTCAGCGTCCTCAGCCTGTGTGTTCTGGTTTGAAAAGACAAACCAGTGGGAGACACCAAGTCAGAATAACAATTTATTAGGAAAATTAGAATAAAGGCAGGGAAAGGAAAAGAAAGGAAAAGAAAATAAAACAAAAGAAAATAAACACACTGGTTTAAACTGGCAGAGCCAGATACACCCTGACACCCTGTTAGTCAGGGTAGCAGTAGCAGTCCAAAGGGATGGTGGCTGCAGTCCTCTGAAATGATGGATGTTGTTCAGCTGAGGCAGTGATCCAGTAAAAGGGTCTGGTCTTCCTCGGAAGGTATGTAGCTCCTATCCGCTGGGAATCCAGTGGAGAAGAAAGCTAAAGCTGTAGTCCCAGAGCCTCAGTTATATCCACGATGGGATGCTTGGCTCCTCCCCCTGGGTGGAGTATCTCACAATGAGATGGTGAGTCATGAGATAAGGCCTGATGGGCCATTAACAGGAGATAGTGTAGGAGCCAGTTATCTCTGAGTCATGTGCCCGGCACTGATGGGCCATTAACAAAAGATAACACAGAGGGAGGAGGCAGGGAGTGCTCTCCCACCTGGTTTTAACAGAAACCTGAAGATGGTGATAGAATACACACCCCCTGGACACATCTTACATTATAACCCAGGACACTGTGGCATTGCTGCAGATTTACCTGGATCTTTTTACACATTAGTGTTTTCATGTAAGCTAGAAATCAGTGCCTTCTTGAATCAAAACCTCCAGAATCAAGGCCCCCAGAACTCAGGTTTAGATTCTTCCTGTTCTATTAGATGAGGTATTGTTTGTCTATCTCTGAGATCACTCTTCAACAGCAGAGCCACCCCTCTGCACCTCATTTGCAGAAACGCAAAGGTAATTATAAAGGAAGGTGGTTTGTTAAGGTTAAAAAGAAATTGTTCAGACGTTCAGTACCCTGAGACTCTCAGTGTGTTGTAATAGTCATGGTGTGTTCAAATGGTTATGATTAAGACTGACCCTTCTATAGTTTGATCCATATCCAAGTGCTCTTCCATCTTTTAAGTTCAGGTGTGTCCTTGTGAGATGAGAAATGCATTTGCATAATTGTGCCCTGGACACATCAAATGTACACACCGTAGAAGGAATATGAATGGCTTGTGTAATAGTAAATGCATGCAGGAGGAATCAAGAGACATTTGCTTCCACACGCATCATTTTTGATTGTTCAACTTCTGATTTTTATGTTTCAATAGAAATGTTGCAATTAAGCAGCATTTTGCTTGGTGGAGTTAAAGAAAATGGCTGAATTTACAGATGCACAAGCATACGTCTTTAATATTTGGATACACAGCTAATACACATGTTCATGTTTCACATGCAGTTATCCATTTTTTCTTGTGTAAATTATGTCTGTTTCATACATTTTGGGGTTTAAGATATGGGGTTTTCCGAATAGATTAAAACCCCTTGAAAATGGCTTTAAATAAAAGAAAGTAAACTGAATATTTACTCTTCTAAATGGAATACTACTGCTGTTTACTATGTGGCACTAATCAGCAAGTCCAAAGAGGCTGACTGTTGTTATTGTCTAACAGTGGCCCTTAAGGAAGAAATCCAGCCATCCTTACCATCATAAGAAAAAGGGACATATATGAGTGCCTGGGCTCATATAATATACTCATGTAATATCTCCTTGATATTACATTAGTCACAACAGGCTCAGTGAGCAGGTATAAACTGAAATGCAAAATATACATCCAGTTACACTCCCTACCCAAGAGATGACCAGAGAACCATTGTCTTATCACCTCAATTTACCAGATTTCTACTGCAAGCCCATAGTTGTGGGTTTGACAAAGTAAGAACAGCTTAGTGAAAAAAAAAAGAGAGAGAGGGAGAGGGAGATTGAGGGAAAACACGAAAGAATGAGATAGTTGAGTTGTTATGTCCTGAAAAAAAGGATTTTGAAGTGTCCTTCCTTCAAGAAAGCCTGTAGGATGTTGACATGAGATTTTGCAGAACTCCAGAGTGAAAATACTGAACAGATCTTGTTGGAGGTTATTGCAAAAAACAGCAGGACCAGAGAAAGGAATACAGATCAAAGGGAAAACATTGCCGTAGCAGGTTTCTTTCCTGCTGCATTTGGACTGTCTTTCTGCCAGTGGATCTGGTGGTCGCTGGGGCTTACACAATACACAGGGTGTAAAACTTCTGAAAAAACAACTACCCTTCTACTCTGCTTTATTTTTCACATGCACTAAAACCGCATGTCCTAACACCGGCAGTGTGAGCAACAGTTCCATGATAGAGTGGCCATGAATAACAATCTTCTAGTAGTCAGAGTTACAGGTGGCTGATGGGAGCCCACCTTCACCAATAGTACAAAAAGTGGTTTATTTTTCTTCTGGGGTCAACACAGAAAGGAAGTGCTTGAAATTAATACCATTTTCATTCGTCACTTTCACATGTGTACAGCAAATCAAACCTCCCTCCACTTTCTGTGGAAAACAAATGCAGGAAATTCACCAGCCTCTGTAGGCTAAGCACCTCCATTAAAAGGTGTTAAATTTAGCTGCCAAATTGTTCTGAAGCTCTGGGCAACTGTTAAAGGTGGCAAATTCTTCTGTTTTGTGCCTTCATGTTATTGGTTTTCATAGTGTGTCCAACTTTCCATGCCCGCTTAGCCACTCTGACATATCCCTTTTGCCCACACAAGCAGTGCACAACCACTCAGCCTCTCACATCTATTTTCTGACCAACTTACTCTCTTGTTCAATGTCCAACTCATGCGCTCTCTGGGAGCTGCACCTGCTGACTCCAGGCTGCTCCATGGGCTCTCACATGTATTTTTGTTTAAATCACATCTCTCTACTTCCTTGCATTCTGTCTTCCAAGTGGTATTGAAAGTTCGGTTCAGCACTGTGCAGGACATCAAGCTGGTTATACATATTTTGACAGAGTAAGCACATCATAACTACTGAGATCCTCAAGAGGTCATATTTAATGCCTGAGACCTTTTTCTTGAGCTTCTATCGTAAGCTTTAGACTCAGGAGGAAAAGGATGGCTTTTTCTATCTTTGCAGTGTTGAGGAACTTTCTGTAGTCAACAAAATAGCTGTAATAAATTTTACCTCTGGCCACTCTAAACAAATATGCAAGTGAAATTAAGCAAGGAGCAGGAATGGGCTTGAGTGGTTTAAAAGCAATTGGTTGAAGCAAACATGAAGATACGGGGAGGAAACTGAATGGCCAAGCTTATTATCATCTACTAATTTCAGTGACAGAATATGCTTGTGCTTTTCTGATTTCTGCACAGTGATAGATTTCTATTTAGGAATGAAATGAAATGACTGTGGAATGTCAAGAGAGTCAGAAGTATATCAGTTCCTCTAAAGTGTGGAAATATCTACATTTTCTTAGCCTTTATATAAATGCAGAAGTTGAAATACAGCCAGCTCCTTCATAAAATTGTACCCAAAAAATGTTTTGTTTTATCACTTTTTTAAACAGGCGACCAATGAGTTCTTCAGAATGATGGAAATGGCCATTGCCTTGCTAAAATAGCAATTGCAATTTGATACCACAAGGCAAAGGACCTGATACAGTGCTCTTTAAAGTCAGTGGAAACTTGCCCACATATTTCATTGTATTTCAGACAAGTTACTGAGAGTTTAGAAGACACCCAGCTGAAGGAGGGAAAAGCTAATATGCATCTTGAATAGAGAACAGCATTGAAAATTTTATTTCTTGCAAAATGAGGTCAAACCTGTGTGATTCCTGGTCAAAAATGCTTGAAACATTTAAGAAATTGCCATTATGTTTACTTGTTTGTGTGACATTTTAAAATAGTTATTACATTACATCATATCAAATTATGTCTTGCTATCTGAAACAAAGTTTGATCAGACAAGAAAGGAGGAATCAGGTTTCACCTTAAGGTTTGTTCCCTGAAAGCAGTAAGAGCTAAATATGATTATGCAGCTTTCCCATTTCATGATGCTTTCTGAAGTACAATGATCTGGAATTCCTCTTCATGAAGGGATTTTTTTTTTAGAAATTAAGTCCCTGAATTAAATAGGAAGGTTGATGATTGACTTTGCTGGGTTTTAATTATTTAAAGCATTTCTTTTCCTCTCTCATGTCCCCAAGGTTTCTTTCTTTCTTTACTGCATTTTTTATGGACCTCGAGACTTTTGTTTTCTTCTGCTTTTTTTTTTCACTTGTCCTCAGTTCCTTCTTTCCATCTTCCTGATTCTCTCTTATCTGACCCCTGCTCTGCTGGTGCCTTTCTCCTGCAGCCTCTCTCTCTAAACATGAGTGTACTTTTTTCTCTTTGCTACCTGTACCGCTCTTTTCTCTGTTACATACTTTCCCAGTGTTACTTTGACCTCAGATTTCTTTAAAATTGAAGAACCCATGAAGCAATGCCAGATCCATCTGCTCCAAGTAGGTCCCTCTTAGAGCAGCTCTTGGGCTGCAGCACGTCCCCCATGGAGCCATAAGGCCACCAGCTGAGGCACGGGTTGGTTTCATGCCTCTCTTGCAAGGAAGGCTGAATTCAGCTGAGCCCGAAAATGCAGAGACTGGAGGGAATAAAACTCATAAGGTTTAGAGGATTTTTAAGTTGAGTTTTGGCTGGAGACAAAAGTTAGGTCCAGAACTGTGAAAAACAGCTCAGATGTAACAATTCTAAAGACCTGGCAAGTCTGTAAGTAAAGTTTTAAAGGGTTCTTACCAGAGACTTTACAGGACTCCCAATTTTTTTCACATTCACTTTGGATTGTAAAGCATCTCTGCTGTATCTGCCTGTTGTTCTGCTCCCTTGAGGGCCTTTTCTAGAACCGGGCTCCTAATCCTCGGACTCTATTCAGCATCTTGTAGGATTGCTGTCCCTTTTTTGAGAAGCATTTTGAATGGGTGTGTACTGTTTGCAAGCACTAGTTAATCTTGGGCATATGCTAATGAGGCCCTCAAGAGTGGAGGAGAGCAGAGTTCACTGTCTGTTATCTGACTGGGGGTTTTTAATATGGCATTTGTCAGACTCCTCCACCAAGCAGATTTTTAGCCCAGCCAGTATCACAGCTTTCCTTTCTCACTGGTTACCACCATGGTGTCCCTTATGTTGCAGTAACAGGCTGTTCTGCCACCCGTTCCTCCGTATGTTAGTTGCAGCTCCCTGTGCTCCAAGACAATGAGTACCAGTGAATAAAATTATCTATGTCAGTCCTTTTGCTTAGGTACAGTTGCCACTTGGTGCCTGTAAACAATACATCATCTCACGACCCTTGCCCAGACCAGGCTGCTGATTCCAGTGAACCTATATTCTTGTTGAGGCAACTGGTGTGAACAGATGGTACTTTGTATTTTCAAGCCTATTCATAACATTTGAATTGTTCTTAAAAGTGAGGCTGGGTAAAACCAAGGACACAATAATATTACTTCACTTCTTTGAAAAAGAATTTTTTTTTATGTGTAATTGAGAATGGCTTTTCAAAATTTGGTTTTCAAAATTCTGTTTCTAAGATGCTCAGACCTTTTTTTGCAGCACATAATAAATAGAATATAGACAAATAAGTTCCTCTAATTTTTGTCTTCTCTCTCTTTCTCTCTGTTTTCCTGTCATTACATTCAGATGATAGACATGATGTACTTTGTCATCATTATGTTGGTGGTTCTGATGAGCTTTGGTGTGGCAAGACAAGCAATTCTCTTCCCCAATGAGGAGCCTTCGTGGAAGCTGGCGAAAAACATTTTTTACATGCCTTACTGGATGATCTATGGGGAAGTGTTTGCAGACCAGATAGACCGTAAGCAAGTTTATGATTCTCATACTCCAAAGTCAGGTATCCAACTTTGATCAGATGATGTCCTAGTAGATCATGTGTGTTCACTCAATAAATGGCTCCAGATAGAGGAACTTCTTCAACACAGAGAATGGTTCCAAAAATATTTTTTCAGCTACTATTGGGGTGTCAATTTCAGAACACGCTTCTGACATACCTTTGCAATCATTTAACTTATCTTGCATATGAAGAAGGTTATAAATGTGTCCTTTTTACCAGCTTGGTGACAGGAATATCCTTCCAGGTATCCAGCATGAATTTGGGGGTGTACCTGGGACACTTCTCTTTTTCTCATCCCTTGGTTTAATTTTAGACATAAATATTTTTTATCTAATTTCATACTGAGCATGATGTCTAATAATTGAGGGTTGGATCTTTCAGCTCCTGTACTTCATGAGGATCTAATCCGATAAGTTTTCTTTTCTCTGTTACCTTCTCAGTGCAACCTTTAACTAAACCCTGTGATGCAATTCTTTGGGTCTATCAGATCCATTATTAGAATATTGCTGCATTTATCATTAGAAAGCAAGACTGTGCTCACACCAATGCAAACAGGAAAAGAGTTGGTATTAAATATATTATCTCCTCAGGATTCATCGGGTAGGTGATCAGGAAAATGCTGGTTTTCTGTTTAGATTAAATCTTCTGGTGCCACTCCTTGCATTACCAACCACCAAATGAAGAGCTGTTAATGAGAAATTATGCAGTAAATGACCAAACTAAAAATCACAAACAATGTTAACTTTTGCAAATACTGTCATGCAATTTATGTTCATCATTCCTACTGAACTATGTGTAAGTGTTGGCAGCATTTGGAAGCCAGCACCTTTTCCAGTGGCAGATGGCTTCCATAAAAGCTCTNTTTTCAAAATTTATTTGTTGCTTTTTCAGTACTGATGAAGTTTGAATGAAAAAAATATGTTTATTTTTCCTGAGCTGGTTAAAAGCAGTAAATGTATCTATACAATAAATAATGTCCCCTATTGAATATAGTTGCAGGTGGATAGATGTATACATATCCCATGGCAGATATTTCAGCAGTTTCACGTTCATTTCTTCTCCCTGGCTAGCACAGAATCGTTATTGGGTATACAGATGAAACCTCCTTTTTATCTTTACTTCCCTACTTGGTTTTCAGAAAGCAGCATTATAGCAAATCCCTATAATCACAAAATTTGTCACTATGTTTCATTTTTTATCCAATTCCCTCATTTTTATCCTTTTCCTTTTTATTTTTAAAAAGTCATTAATTTCAAAGGCATAATAATTTGGGATATAAAACTTCATCTTGCTCTGCAAGCATGTTAGAGGGATAAAGGTTTGTACCATTAAACTATTACTTCCTTCCACAAGAATTCTGTCTGTCCCTCTACTAGTGGCCATTTATTGATATTGTACTAAGCAACTACCATAGTGCAACAAACGTGGTAATTGGCTGAATATAGTGTTATTGTTTGTTTGTTTTTTTTTAATGAAGGGCTGATTACAGTTTAGAACCCGGGAACTTAAGATACTGAAGGATCTTTGAATGAAGCATGGCATTTAAGTATAAAAACAGGGTGGCAGGGTGCACACCCTTACATGAGGATTTGAAAATAGTCGTGTGTTACTCAGATGCACAGCATTCAAACCATGCACAAAGATGCAGAGTAATGACTTCTGAAGCTTAGGGAAAACAAATCCAGCTTTAAATATAGACATATTGTTTTTCTACTGTGTCAAGGAAACTCAGAGTTGCAGCAAAAGTGATGATGTCAAAATTAAAAGCAGCACCTACTTCGTCCTTCCTGAGAGGTAGATGATGCAGGGAATTAGTATCTGCCACTCCTCCAGCACAAAATGTGTACAGTATGTCGTGTCTGGTGCTCAGCTGTCTCAAAACTGTTACCTGTGGAATAGACTGGGAGCATGAGCAATGGTTGGTGATGCTGTTACACAATCAAAATGACCCACTAGACACTCAGAAGGCTTTACTAGTATGCTCACACTTTTTCACTATTTGAACATTTGCTGTTATTTATATTTTCCGCGTTGTTCTAAGCTAAATCAGCCACTGTACTCATGTTAGAGTGCTACAGTGTTTGTACTTTCTCAAATAAGATAAGCACATTCTAAAATTGTTATGCTACATCTAAACCACAGTTTAACTCTGTGGCTTAGACCACATTCTTTTTTAATCAGTATTATTTTAACAAAAGAAAAGGCTTTGTGATTTTGTTTATATTTTGGTGGTTTATACTGCTACATTATAAGCAAGTTTGAATGATGGAAAGACATGTTGATTTGAGCCACTCTCCTGGAAATCATCCTAGTATCTGAGAAATGTACAAAAAA
>VZTN01001412.1:216718-250296 GCA_013400515.1 Erpornis zantholeuca | reverse complement strand
GTCTTCTCACCAATATAGCGAATCAGATTTTATTCAAGCAATAAATAAATCTCTCGGGCTGGTGGATATCATTTAGATTAGACAAAACTGCCTCTGGTACCCCTCTGATGGTTCTTATGGACTTAGTCATGGGCAAAAAGTTGGAGAATGCTTACAAATTTGTCAGGTTAACTTCATCGTGACATTCACCCCGATGACATTGTGAGCTGGCGTGTCATCTATTCCGTCTTGCAACAATTTAAGGAAGTGTTCCATGTCCCTTCTGATGAACCACTATCCTCTCCTCTTGAGGAAGATGATCCGGAACGTTAATTTGATCTGGGGCTGGTCGATCCTTTCCAGGAATCACATTTATACCTTCCTCGGACCCCAGTACGCATTATGGTAGCCACCCCTCCAAGCGCGCAAGAAATACACAGACAGCACCCAGAGAGCAGCTGCAACTCTTTCTGCAACTCATCCTCCACCCTATGCAAATCTCACCTTTTTAATGATGATGACATTACCCACTGAACCTGAGCCAGAAAGGTTCATACATAGCTGCCGCAGGAGATCTTTACTGGAGGGAGATACTGAATTTTTACAAGCTATGCCTGTAATATATTGCACTCAGAATCCACTTCATGAACTGTTGTCTTACGAAATGGTTAAAAAACCAAGGACATCCATGAAGGAAAACAGTTTTCATTCCTTCTTCACTGTAAATTTAATAGATGCCATAGCTGAATTGCATACCATGGTACCAGTGGACTGGACATCTTTTAAAACAATTTAAACGCGGGGAGGACAATACTCCGTATCGTGGATGGAATTTGTAGATTGGCTCAAACCCAAGCATTGAATAATGGCAATTAAAATTTGCCAGTTAATATTAGGACCACCCAGCTATCAGGGACAGACATGTATGCCACTGCCTGTGCCCAGCTTCACTTATGACCCCAGACCTGGGATCAAACAACAGCTATAACTTTTCTTGCTCTTAAGGAAACCTAGAGTCAGGATTTGCTGACATTCTTCAGGGTGCTGAAGAATCATATATCATCTTATTGACCAACTGCAATCAGCAGTCAGACAAAAAAAATATCCATCTGTTTTGCTGTTTTACTGTTTGGACAATATTTAATTGCCTCTGACAGCATGACATTGTTGTATGATTGCCTTGCAGCTTTAAAAATAGCACTCACCAGCAGAGGTCTGTGCATAGCCGCAGACAAAATTCAAACAGAACCCCCTTGGAAATACTTGGGCTTTAAAGTGCTCAAAACAGCAGTCACTCCACAGCCAGTAACTTTGAAAACTAACATACACACGTTGAATGGCTTGCAAACGTTACTGGGAACCATTAATTGGATTCGTCCTCTGTTGCGAATTACAACACAAGAATTATCTCCTTTATTTCAAATACTAAAAGGGGACCCAGAAATCTTCTCCTAGGCAATTGACAAAAACTGCCCAGAAGGCTTTCAAGACTGTAAGTGATAAAACCAACAAGTCCTTTGCTACACATCAAAACCCAGATTTGTCTTGGAGGCTGTTCCTGATTTTGCAGTCTTTCTAACCCTATGCTCTTATTGACCAATAGGATGTGCAAGAGGTTGTCTCTGGTTACTAGAATGGATTTTCTTGCCATACACCTTTTCAAGAACTGTAACTCCTTAACTCAAAAGGATTATTTGACTGCTTTTGTTGGGATGACTCCAATGCTAGAATCTGACAGGATGTGATCCAGCCGTGATACACCACCCTATTACTGCAGCAGAATTGGAAGATCTTTCCAGGGACTCACTGTCATTTCAAATTGTCCTTGCAGACTGTAATGGACAGTTTATTCACATGATGCCTCCACACGCATTGTTGCAATCTTTGAAAGAACTTCCAGCCAAGACGTCTACAATCAAAACTAATTATTCCTGATGCAAAACTGTTTTCACTAATAGATCTGAAAAAACACCAAAGCTGTAACACTGTGCAAAAATGATACAGGACAATGGGAACACAACAACTTCCCAACCTGGATCTACCCAGCTGGTCGAACTGACAGCTATGACAGAACATTTCGTCTTTTTTCACAGGAGCCTATTAATATTGTTTGTGATTCTCTTTATGTTACAGGAATCATTGAGAGAATAGAACATTCATTCCTGAAGGAAGGCTCTAACAAAAATCTCTTTGTGTTACTAATCACCTTCTGTAAACTTTTACTTCACAGGTCTGATGAATACTACATCTTACACCTCAGGTCACGCAGCACCGTGCCCGGACCTATAGTGGAAGGTAATAAGAGAGCAGACATTTTCACCATGACAGTCACTATACCACAGCAATTAGAGCAGGCAAAACTTTCTCGTGACTTCTATCAAGAAAATGCCTGAGCACTGGCAAAACAGTTCAGCTTAACCTTGCCACAAGCCTGAGATATAGTGAATGCTTGTTCACAAGGCCAGCAAGCTTTTTCCTTACCACAAACATTAAGTACAAACCCACGAGGTTTAATACCTAATGATATTTGGCACACAGATGTTACCCACATATAGAGTTTTAAGATTTTTAAATATGTGCATGTTTCTATTGATACTTTTTCCTGTTTCATAGGAGCAAAAGGTCACAAAACTGAGAAATCAAGAGAGACCACTCGACACTGGCTGTGTTCTTTTGCTACTATGAGCGTTCCTCAACAGATAAAAATAGATAATGGACTTGTATATACACCTCTAAAAACACAACATTTTCTCCACACTTGGGGGATCAAACAAGTTAGAGGTACTACTCATTCTCCAACTAGCCAAGCCATAGTGGAAAGGGCATATTGCATATTGAAAAACATGCTACAAAAAAAGGGGGGAAATCCCATGGGCATGCTCCCTGAGGAGCAGCTTGATAAGGCAATCTATATTTTAATGTTTTTGACTCTTTCCACTAGGGATGACCTCATGGCACATCAAAGATGCCTAGATCAGAAAACTGGTGAAGAGGGAGCTCACCCAGAAGTCAAATACAAGGATATACAGAGTGGTCAGTGGAAAGGTCCAGTTCACTCTTAGCTTGGGTAAAAAGTTATGGATGTCTTTGCCTGGTGGGATCCAGAACCTTTCCTCAGCAACAATGGGTAGGAAGAACTTGGCTTTCTCCCCTAGATCAGGATGTTGTAAATACACATATTATTAATCAGTAACTTATGTTACTGATTCACGACCTATTTGCTTCAAGTGGAATCAAACGAGTACATTTTACCTTTACTTTTTGCCAATTTTTCTATGCAACTGCACTTGATACATGAATCTCATGAAAAAAATTGACTGCTATTACATTGTCGACCATTTTGTCTATCTCCAACAGTACTGTGGATGCCATCTTACTTCATTGTCCCAAATGTCATTTTACGTCCATTTCCAATTTACCACGTTTGGAGTGGACATCATGTTAATGACAACAACCACATCTTACAATATGGAAAAGAATTGACATGGGACCACATATTCTTAAAGAAAAGGGGATAAATAAAACCATTCTTCTCTTCCAAAAGGCAAACCACAGGATTGCTTGTCATGATAGTGGAATAGCCTGACCATGGATTCAATATTATCTAGATAATAATCACGTGTTCATAAGCATCTGTGAAAAATGCTATTACTTGCCTTCAGTAATACCATATACCAGGTGAATTTGAACAAGAATGTTACCATCTCAAATTTAACATTGCAAAAGAATCAATCATTAATGACTTGTACTTCATACTCATATGTTTTTGCTTTAGCTAATGATTTTTCATTTGATCAAAAGAATGCCTTGTATTTTCTCTCTTAATTCTTTTGTTTTTAGATCATGTGTAAGCAATGAAGATATTATTAACTTTTTTGTTCTTCTTCCATCTAAGAAAAGACCGGAAATTTGGGTACTTACAAATCACACTAGGACTTGGGAAGGACAAGATGGACTTTCACCATTGGATTGATTACTGCAGGAGGAAATGCAAAAGAGTAAGAANACTGCAGGAGGAAATGCAAAAGAGTAAGAAACGAGTTTGCAAATTTCTCCGTTGGTTGATCTTTGCCATAATTTCTGCTGCAATTGTTTTAACCACAGCCTCTGCAGCTGTTGCAGCTTTAAATAATTCCATTCAAACTGCCCACACCCTGGGACAAGCTCTAAGAAGTAAAGAAGTAAAGAAGTACTGATACTTTTGAATAAACCTTAGATTCACCTGCATCTCTGTTGGTGTCTCTCACCCCTTCACGTATCACACCCCGAGAATGACACTGGATAAGATCACTGTTAGATGACATGTTTTGATGTGTTCAAAACAGGATTTTTTTGAACAGTTTTCTGGCAGCAAAATAAGGACTGATGAGCACACGGCTGGGCTTTGGCAACATCCTTGCCCTTTCCAAAGGGTTATCCACACTCCTGGTCCTGGGCTTCTACTTTCCACGTGTTACATGCTCAGGCACGTACCTGCCAGATTTGGTACCCATGGCTTATGCTCAGACGTGTGCCATTTGTAAACTAGTTGTGTCTTCTCCATCATCAATATATGGAAGAATCAATAGCTGTCAGTTAGTTTTAGAGTGGAAAATATTTTGTCCCAGCACCTTTCCTCCTTTAAGGAGATTAGAATAGAAAAACTGTTTTTATTCAGTGTGTGAAGTTACAAGAAAAATCAAAATAAGAGCATGTTCCAAATGAGTTTTCAACATAGGGATTCAGTTTATTTATTTTGAGTTCTTTGACTGAGACGTTAAATTTACTTAACTAGTCACATACTTAATAGGGCACTGAATTATTCACAGGAGAGTTTGAATTGCAGTTAATTTAGCCTCCTGCAAACCCCTGTGAACTTGTTTTCATGGAGGTCATTAAGGGTCTGGAGAGCTGCCCAGAAACACAAGTTTCTGTGTTCTGGGTGGTATGTCTTGAAGATAAGCATTTGGTCGTTCAGGGCCCTGCAATTAGGAACACCTGACATGAAGCTCAGGTGGGGTAGTCCCAAAGAAAATTATCCTGCCTCAAAGAATTATGCAGATACTAGCTAGTGGTTCGCTTTTGGCTGAATAAAGTCTCTCAGACTGTTGTGTATCAACATGCTCTTAGTGTTGTCAGAAGTTCAAATACCAGATGCTCAGGTCAGCTGAAAATGAAAGTGCATTTATCGTCCATCCATACAGTCCGGCACAAAACAACTCCTTGTGGTAAAAAAGAGAGATTTCCATCTTTTTAGAAAAGACCAGGCCCTTCCTGTTCCCTGCTTGATACATCTCACTTCAGGTTTCTTCTGCACTGTCGGGTTGTTACACCCTCCGGTTCTATTGTGTACATAGGAAAGCAAAAAATAAAGCAGTAAATTTTTGCAGCTACAACTTAAGCAGTATTTTCACAGTTACTATTTTGCCAGCAGGCCAGATGACACAAAGAAATCTAGTAGGTCAGCAGCTTGAAAATAAGTCTAATTTTATATTTAAGCAAGTTATATAAGCATTTGCTATTTAAGAGAAGTGTTTGCCTATATTTCTCCCAGAAGAGAAAAACACATATAGTACTTGAAAGGTCCCTTAAAGATAAAACCAGAATTACTCAGTATTGCTCTTTACATAGAAGATTTATAAGAAACTTTCACAAGCCACATCAATACTTAAAAATAAAATCAAGTGTTATGTTTGAAAACATAGTGAGAAATGTGTTACATTTTAAGTAGCATAAGATGATAATGTTAGCACCTCCACTAACAAAATCTCTGAAGCATTTGAAAGGACCCAATTAAATTAACAGGGAATTTTTGTTTTCTGCATTTCATGTTGTGTAAAAATTTGACTGCTCTTGGCTGGTAATCTCAATGAAGCTGAAGCAGTAACCAATTTGCCAGCTATAAAGGGGCAATAAATATTTTAAAATGCCTTTGGTTTTTACTCTACGTGAATAATTTGTGGAACTGCTTTTGGAAAATATGTTAAATTCTGTGAAGTATCTTCAGTCAATGGGATAAAATACTGATCAGGACAATGAGATATCTGTGCCTGGCTGGAGGGTGGAGCGATAGATTTCCCATTAGTCAGCATGGCAGAATTGGAAAGGTGCAAATCTCTTCTTTCCTTCGTGAGAAATGAACCCAGGCAGAGCAGGAGGATGATCATTTGGTGCTTGGGCACAGCAAGCAGAAAGCTTCACTGTTACACAGAGAGGTGGTGTGGATGCTATGAAAAACTCAATTTGCCATTTCATTTAATAGTAAAGAATAATAGATTATAAAGGTATAATAATAAAGAATTTATAGATTATGAAGAGCCAAATGTTTACGAATGACCAATCAATTTTACATTAGAGTTTAACAACTCAGAAGTTTGTTTTAACATCATAGTTAATAGTTACTTATATTGCAGCCTATTGATGGACTTTAATAACCATCGATACCAGAAACTCAGTGCTTGGTTGTGATCTCAGCTACAGGATTTGGCTTAGAGCTACAGGATGAGTGCTATCTCCAGAGAGCCAGCTTTCATCCAGTATCAGTCTTTCTTACAGGAGATCTTCATTAACTGTCTGCTCATTGGAAAATACTGGCAGGTTGCTGAAAGTTTCTTTCTGCAATGGCCCTGTGAAGCAGGACAGGTTGTCTTTCTAGTTCAGTAATTTTGTTGCTTGCAGGTTGGTCTGAGTTAAGCTGTTGCTCTTGGGCTCCCTTTGAACCTCTACTATCATCAAAGCCTTGTGCCTCTCCTCACAAATTAGGCTGCCTTCACTTGTTTTATAGATTTCTGTCTTTCCTCGAGGTTTCTGGGTTTATTTAACTAAACATCTTTGTTCCAGTTTGTACTGCTTGATAATTAAGTCTTTTTATTATAACCATTTTTCTTCAAACAGAGAATTCATATGGATGAAGGATGGCTCTCGGTAGTGAGGAAATTGGTCACATTGGTAGTGAGTGCTTTGGCCACATTGCCAGCAATAAAAAATACAGTTTTTGATCGACTTGCAGACATGGTTTAGCCATCATCAACTAAGGAAAACTGTTAAAACAGTATAAAAAATTTCTTCTCAGAGCTTCATTTTAACTAAAGCGGTATTTATGTGATTTCACTAGAAGTAACTGATATTTTTATTTTCCAGAGAGAAAAACTGCCTTTCCCAGAACATTGTGAATTTCCTTATCCTTCCAATCTGCTTGGCTTTTCCTTCTCCAAGAGATTCTCAGTCTGTTCCACCTTACACCAGTGGAACTCATATCCACTTCCAGAGCTCAGTGGTCATGAACTTATCTATCTTCATCTGAAAATAAAATTTTCACAACAAACACACAATAAACAGACTTCAGCATCTGAAAAATATTACTGTCAACTCCCTCCTGTTGTTCTGTTACTGCTATCAGTGTGCATCCTTCATTAATGCAAAACTTTTTAATATCTTGCTGGCTGAAGAGGGGATTAAAATGAGCTAATCTTCTCCTGCTCCCCAGACCTACTGTGGCACTCTTCACTGGAATTCACCTTGCATCCATCACCTAATTTCCTAACCAGATGAAGCACGGTGGATTCAGGCCTGTCTGGCTCTGGAGTTCTCCTTACAGCAGCAGCCTGGGTATTAAAAAAAAGAAAAACACCTATGAAATCTTTTTCAGCCTAATGCATTTTTACTAGAATTTTTATAAAACATACAGAGTTTAATAGATGAGAAATTACTCATTCTCTGAAAAATATCTTTGTGGTAGTGGCAATAAAACATTTCCCCTTTTTGTGCTTAGCATTATTGGTGAAGCCATGAATCACCTCCAAAGAGGGTTTGGGAAAGCCAGTTTGGCTCCTGCAGGCAAAGATTTTAGCTCAATATATAAATGTTCTCTGTGGTTTATCGTTTTCAGGGACGTATCAGTATAAGTGTCATTTTTACTATGCTGAGTACACAGAAAGCAAGAGCAATAGCAAGCATCACATTGGAATTGTGAAAATTAACTTCAATCTTTGCTTACCACAGACGACAGAGAATTTATGAAGACCTCTGATTTATAATGAAAAATTTTATCCATGGGAAAGTAGAGAATTAATAATATCCAGAGAAACTGTACAGACTTAAACCCGTGGTGGACAGGTCTGCAGATCCTCAAGATTCTGCTCTGACTATTCTGCTTGCAGAAGTCGAGAGGGGGAGACCTGAAGGGAGGAAGCAGGTCAGACAGCTTCAAACTAACTGCCACAGCTAAATCTAGCAGGGTCTGCGATTCTGAAGAGGTTATGACCTAAACCCCACAGGAATACCACCAACAGCTGGGATGTGGCAAGTGAGTCTGCATTCCTTTTCCATTGCCATGGGCAGCCTGGCAAATTAGTCTACAGTAGGAACTAAACCGTGTCACCAGTCCATGATGGGGAAATGAAGCAGGGTAGAAAATAATTCTAATATTTTCTTCTGCAAATCATAAATATTAAAATAGGTTTTTATTTAATTGTTTACATTTAACCTCCTTTTTCCTTCTCCTTCTTGCTCTTTCCATTTTAAAAATTGTTCTTTATTAAACACATATGAAATCCTGCCTTCATAGAAACCTTAATACCTCTTTATAAAATTTGCAATATTTTTTTCAACCCTTAAGATGGCAGCTTCATATTCCATGCTTTTTTGTGCTTTTTAACGCCAAGTTGGCTTATGGATCTCTGTGCCACAGAGTAAAACTCAAATCAAACCAGACCATACTCAGAAATTTAGACTTGGTGAAAAGCTTGCTTTTTGGCAGGAGTTAAGTGAATTACTGTCATGTTTTGTGCTTTTTACACACATCATATCAGTGTAGTAACACAGGAGGGACATGTTTGTCTTGAGTGTTAGCTGGGGAGAAGAGGCCAGGCCAGCCCTGCCCTCCTGAGCTCCAGCACATGGTGGGAATACAGGACACCCTTCACTTGGCACCACCGTGTTGGATGCTCCTGACAGCAGTGACATGGAGTGAGGAACAAGTGCTTTACCCTTTTTCTCGGCAGTGCAGAGAAGTTTTAGCTCCATGAGGAGCTGGGGGAATGTGGTTTGAACTCCCAGCTGGGGTCAGTCCAGCCCCCAGTGTTCCATGCACCTCGTAGATAGTTTATCACCCACTAAGGCCTGAACCTTCAGACTGTAAGAGCATGATCTTCTGGTCACTGCCTCAGCAAGATGCAGAGCATGTTCAGACACTATGAGAAGGGGTGTCCTGTGTTGGGCATCAGTCATCTGCCCAGTGGCAGCAGGTGGGAAGATGGAAGGGACAGGGAAGGTGATGTCTGCAGCCCCATTACTGTTCCTGGTAAATTCTGTGATGCATCACTGCTATCCTTACTTCACTAGCTCCTCCACCCTAGCAGGCATGGGAAAACCTCGAATAGGTATGTTCACTGGATATTAGAAAACATTTAAAATATTTTTCATAGCCATAGTCCAGTTTGTGATAGAAGATAATGACAGCATTTCTAGATGATCAACATGGCTTCTTGCACATTCCTGATGAGCAGAAAGCTCAAATATATCATGCAAGAACTGCTTTAAATTCACAAAGTCAAGTTGTTTCCTGTTTGTGTTTGGAGAGGCAGAGTACTTTTCAATAGGAAAGCTAAGTTTGCATTCAGGTGTTTCAACGACAAAAATATTTTATTATATGATATAATTAAATTTTTACTTATGAAGCTCTTGCATCACCATCTCATCATCTCTGTTACCTCTTTCGTAATTCAAGCTCTCAACTCATATTCCTCTGTAAAATATTTGTTTTAGGGTTTTTTTTAAATAGAGACAACTCTTAAAAAAAAAAAATTCTGCCTCCTCTCTTACCTGTAACTGATATAAACAGAGGTATAATTAGACATTAAAAAGTCAACACGTTAAACTTCTTCATTAATTATAATTTCCCTATTGAGTTCATGTCCTTGTAAATTATTCTGTAGGAGCTGTGATTGCTTTTTCTAGGCATAATTGCATTGTCTATCTTATAGAGTCTTTCCAAAGAGATCTGAAAAAGGGAAAGCACTTATTAATCGTAATAACCACGAATGTACAGAACAGGCCTTTGTGTTGTCTTTTTTTGCTAATAACTTACCAATCTGCAGGGAATTAAAAAAATTCTTTAAACTGCTTATTTGCATTTCAGCCTTTTTTTTTCTTAACCTGGGCTATAAATATCCCAAAAATCGGTATGCAGACTTATGTATAATATTCCATGACAAACACCTTTTGTATCTCATGTTCTTAGGCATAGTATCTTGGCTCTACCATTTTATCAATTCAGGGCATAGGTTAAAAAAGTTAGATCGCAGCTACCCACAGCTATCTAAAAGCAACACTAATGAATTTTAAGCCATTTCCCAATGCCTCAGAAAATAAACAGGCCTGATTATCTCCTTTCAGAGGACAGAAATATTCCCTGGGAGCATACACACAGCATCCACCAATGAAGACTACTAGTTAACGGGGCACATATTGCTGCTATATGATTTTGCAGAGTTTTGCAATGAGTGATAAACCATAAATAGCTTGGTAATCAAGAGCAGATTAGGAGACAGTGGGTTTGTGTTGTTCTATCAGGTGGCCTCTCTTCTCCACCCTTTTCCTAGTAATAGGTGTCTCAATTATTTTCTCTTGTGACCATGCTCTGCTCACAGGCAGGTAGGTGAAGGAGCAAGGTAAGGAGATAGCACTCATGGAGGTGCGGGGGAGCTGTCCCCACTCCTTATGTCTTCTCATTTGGTGTTCTCCATCTCCCCACGCTGGGCTGCAGAAGCTGCACATCTATCATGGCTCACATAAATGGGGGCTCCTTTGCCAAGCTACTAGGAGACACACTCACTTACCTCATGAGAGCTGTTTGGTTCTGAAGACCAGCAGCTGTCAAGTATGTGCCCCAACAGGACATGAAGCATCCAGGATCTGATGACAAACCATTCATTGGGAGGCTCTGTGCTAATTCAGTCACCATTTCCACATGGGAATTCACATGCAGTTGGGTTGTTTGCATTCCATAGCAGAGAGTTCATTTGCTTTCATCCAGGTCTTTGGATGTCTTTATTTGGTGGGCCTTTGAATACCTCTCAAGGGAAGAAGGTACCACTTTTGCCCTGTTGAATTTGTTGGTGCAGGTAAATTCAAGTGATTGCTTTCCTACAAAAAAAGGCTCCAAATCCAGGAGCACAATGGTAGCCCATGGCCTTGATCTAGGGGGGTGTCTTGGAGTGGCTTTATGATGTATCCCCTATCACCTGCTCTATGCCCAGAAAATGAATATTATGCCTTTCTGTGCCTTAAACTGAACCTGAGAGGGAAGAGAAGAATAAAACAGCCAGAGGAAGTTTTTTCAAAGCAGTTCTGTTTCAAGGTCACTACTCCTCTCTGTTGTTTTTCTGCTGTGGAGAGTGATAGCTGCTGCAGCAGAGAGGGGAGGAAGCACCTTCCTTTCTTTTCCAACGAGCTCTCGGCTCTGTTTTCTCCGGAAATGAGAAAGACTGAGTTTTCCTGGGACTTTGGTTTCTTCTTCTCTTCTGGACTTGTTCAGCACATCAAACCCTCACTGGGAGGCTTTCCACCGGCCTGCAGGGGTGTCCCCCACGCCGACCCAGCTCCGGGAGGAGAGAGACCACATCCAGAAGGACTTCAAAACTCTTCCAGGCTTCTCTCCAAAGCAAGAAGTTATATTATTTAGCATTATTATTCTTTTCTTGTGTGTTTGTTAAATAAATGCTTTTTTTCCTCTTCACTTTCCTCTGAAGAAATATTTCTTTTCCCGAACCTGGTGGGGGAGGAGTAACTACCACCTGCTTTCTATCAGGGGATATTCTCCTCTGAATTTGTCTCAATCTGGGACAGGGGGTGAAAAGGCTACAGTAATATCTGTTACCATTGGAAGTTCCATCTATTGTGCTTTTTGTTTCTCTTTTCCTCTTGCAAAAATGCATAGTTTAAAGATGAGAAACTTTTGAAAATTTCTCATTCAAATTCTTTGGTTTTCACCTTTTCCCCATCTCAATTCCAAGATTATGTAGGTTTGCTGAACCCTTAGTTTCTTCCAGCTGATCCCTTCTTCATCTGCAGTGCTATCTTAGCAGAAAAATCCTCCTCCTCACATCCTCCTCCTCTTTCCTTGCAATGTTCAGAAACCACAGTCATGGGCAGAACTCATTGTACTGAGGCTCGAAGGCATTTTCTGTAGTCTGAGTTATTTCTGAAACTAATTAGCTTATTGGGTCTTTTGGACAGAATTTGTCAGGTGCCTGCTGAATGAAAACAAAGAGCAAGAGCTTTGAACCTTTAGAGAGAAGTCAAGTTGGGGTTCAAGCCCAGGCAACTGCCCTTCTGCAGACAGAACCTCCCCACCATTCCCCTGCACTGTGGAACAGCTCTTCCTCTGCCACTTGCCTTCTCTCAAATTGCTCTCTCAGGTGCAAGATGTGCAAACGTTATTTTCCTTTCTGCTGTCAGCTCTTTTCTCCACGTCATCTATTACTCCAACACTTTGACACAAGGACTCTGATGTCTGCTTTCAGATGAAAAAGTCAGTCCATGGGTAACCTGTTCAAGTACATTGATGGGGAAGCTATAATTTCAGGATGGCATCTTTCCCTCTACAGTCTTGAGATTTATTGCAGATGAATGGAACAACTGAGAAGTAATTTCTTTGTCGCAAGTTTCAATACACAAGGAAATGCCTTTATAGTCTATTGAGGATCTACATTAGACTTTAAAAGTGCTCTCATAGCAGTGTATCTGCCTTCATCTTAGCATGAAAAGATGAGTGTATTTTTCCATTAAGTCTGAGGGTTACTTTATTTGGTTTTGGTTTTGTAAATCTGGTATTTTCTCTTCTTTAAGTTCAACTAATGTGTTCAAACTAATTATTTTTTAAAGCCATGTATTTATATGTATTTAAATATCACTTATATGTGTATTTATATGTATTTATATATGACTTATTGACACCCTTGTGCAGATGAAGGAATGCCATTCCTGCTGTCTTCCTCCAGCAGGGCATTCAAGGGAAACCAGAGAATTGGAAATAAGGCCTAGAGGTGTTATGGTGCCAGAAGATTGTTGTGAGCATATGGGTGCCCACAAGGGCTGTTGCACAGCATATCCAATTGTGCCCAAAGAGTATGCAGCTTTTTTGCTGTTTAGAAATACAAATTTTCTCTTAAGAGGACATGATTAGCCAATTGATTTTGCTGAAGAGCTGATTGTCATAGAGATAAAGCTCCATGGCACACAAGACACTAAAGAAGTGCTAGAAGCCCTTAAACACAGTGCAATTTATGCCAGAGTTATGATACGTGCTCTGAAAAACACTTCCAGTTGTTTTAATTTACTTTTTCTCTCCATTCCTGAACTCTGATCACTTGCAAATTAAAGTGCTGTTATAAAGTTTAAGTACTCCATTAATTTTAAATTGCTCTGAACTCTGCAAGCCCAGAAGCCCAGAACACTCTTGAAAATCTGTAGTGCTGCAACTACTTTGAATCACTTCAAAAACAGGGGTTCAAAACCCATTTTTTGTGTTAATTTTTTTTACATTCATATTTTCCCTTGCAGTGCAGCAAACACAGCAGAGAGATAAATTCTTCAGCCCACTAGGAAAAAAACACATCATTCTAAGAACAAGTCTTCATCCAAATTGTTAAAATAAGAAAAGAATATCTTTGAGAAACTTAATAATGTGCAAGGATTGCCAGAAAATATGTGTCTTCACACACTCGTATCCACCCTAAATCTTAGATGAAGACATATAAAGCAGAAACTAGTTTGAGATGAGCACCTCAAGAGATTGGCCAGTGCACTGAGCTGTCTTCTGGTCTGGCTGGGAACTGCATATATTTATTACTTATGTACCAGACACCCCCTCTGTGAGAGCTGGAACTCCATCCCAGACTCCCTACTGTGCATATCAAGCTCCCGGGATGGTCTGAAGAGCCGAGTTGTCTCCCCTGTCCCTGGGGAGTTGTGTCCTCCCCCATAAATTCCTGCTTTCTTGGCACAGGAAGGGTGGGGTTTGGGAGGATCCGGCAGATAATCTGCTTTCAGCTAATATTGGGATAATATTGAGGAAACAGCCTCTTGGCAAGGCGTGGGAGGAGCAGCGCAGAGCTGCCTCCACTGGGCACAAGTCACTGTGATCTTCAGCTGCTGGAGAAGAGCTAGGGATGACTAATACATGATAAAGCAGCACAACAGGTTTGGACCCGTAGTAAATCCTTTGATTTCAGTGTTGGCAAGTGACAAGATGAAACTAAGAAATGCTTCACATGCTCAGCTAAAGCTGTCTGAATAAATATACACTTGAATCAGAGTTTTCCTTGGAAATAGGATGTGAAATAATAGTTGTGCTGGAAAGCTTTTGGGGATCTCTGTTCATTAATTTGTTTTACATTTGTTTTCCCAGAATTTCTAAAATAAAATCGATAATGCAGTCACAAAGTAATAATTCATGATCTTTAAAAAATATAAATTAATTATCTGATGATTACTTCCAAGAAACAGTATCAAATATTTAAGTTTACCTTCTTTCTAAAGTAACTATTTCCATCACAAGATTGTGGGCTCCCATGTGGCTGAGCAGTGCGACACTTTCATCTTCAGTCAAAGTAACCATCACACTTTTGCAACTCCTCCTGTCATAGGTAAGTCTGCTTCTTAGAAGGTCTCTACTTTTAGGTGATGTTTCTGTTATGTTCAGCTGAGGGGCTGAAATTAAAATTCTAAAGACAATTTTTCATCTCTCTGGGCCTATTTTCACTTTGGGAGCTCAGCATCCTTAGTTGCCTTTGGCACATCCTTAATTATAAGAATACATGACTTTGAGCCTGTGTGTGTATTGCAGTGTCCTCATGGCTGTGACCAAGAAAGGATGTGCCATCAGAGGGCTCTGGGGAATCCTGCATGGGATGGCATAAACCTACCGAAATATTATTTAGCCAGGATATTTTTTATTTTTTTTTTTGAGGGACTAGAGGCAGTCCCAGCTGGTTCTGGGGTGCAGAGGCTTGGTGTGTCCCATGGGGATGCTTTTCCTGCTCCCCATGCCCACCTTCTTGTACAGGGAGCACAGCAATTCCCAGCGAGTTAAGAGCATTGGCAGCTGGGTCCATGCAGTTTTTCTTTACTGCTTCCTAATTAATGCCATATTATCAGCCAGCTCACAAGTGATTAATAATGGGTCTAATTGCCCTTTTTCTCCTCCATCCTCTCCCTGGCAGATGCACCATCTTAGACCTGCCTTTGCCAATCACCACATGTATGCTCCAAGAAAGAGTGGGTGTCACCTCTCCATGGGGCTTGTCCCCTCACTGCCTGGCTCTGAGCTGGCATTCAGTATGAGAGCTGCTCAGAGGGAAATGTATCCTGAAACACTTCAGCCATCATCACCTACTAATAAACAAAAATCCATCATTACTGTATGGAAGCTAAAGGAAGGATCATTACACGTGCCAGCTGTTAAGTGATGCATGATGAGGTGCTTCAGCAGTTGCTTATGGAAGAAATGAAATTACTTTATGAAATACAGAGGAAGAGGAAGGGCAGAAGATTCTGTCTAGACAGAACTAAGCCCTTTCCAAGCGATGAGACACTGGTTTTATGGTAACTTCTAAAAAAGAAAACCATTGGACTTGATGTTGGAATAGAACAGAGGTCTTTGTTCAAGGCATAGTGGCTGCAGTCTCAAGCTGTGCCATCACTCTAATAAAAGATGCTGTTTTCCAGTGCAAAGACTGATGAAAACATTTCCACTGTCAGTGGATCCACTTAAGCACTTAGCAGCATGCTGCTGCAGCCAGCAGCCTCCCACTGCACAGCGTTTCAGAGACAACTGTCTCCCTTGGATTAGTCCTTTAGCCATTTTAGACTTAATTACCCTCCTCAGACCCAGATCTCTCTCTCTCAGAAGTGGATCTTCTGGGCACAGCTCCACCACATACTCCTTCTTGCTGAGCACATGTACCCCAATCCATTTCAGCACTGACTTTACCTATAATTAGAGAAAATATGTGTGGTTTCATCATGTTTGGCTAAGCAGGACACTTGCCTCTGCTTCAAGGACCTCTCATTTCCACTGCTCACTGCTTGCCCCAGCATGGATCAGTGGCCAGCCAGATCTGACAGGATTTCATGTAGTTTTTTCCAGGTACCAGTAAAACATTACCAAGCAGTGATTCATGCAGAGATTCCATTTGAAAAATATCCACATCAACTGGTCTTGGAGAGGTAATTCTTTAGCTCATATTTAATTCACTTTGTGTGCTGTGTTGATTTTGTACTGAACTGGCTTCTTGAACATTACATTGTGGAATACCAAGTCAAATATTTTACAGAAGCCTAAATCAACACTATTCCCTTTATTAAGCAGAATTGTAATCTCATTATTAAAAAAAAAAAAAAATCTAGTCAGTTTTAGAAGGTTCCTGTTCAAATTATCCCTTCCTATTTAATTTCTGCAGTTGTTTCTCATTGTCTGGGATCCCTTATCTCCACAGGATCAGAACTCAGCAGGCATATCCAAATTATTCCACTTTCCCTTAAATAGCATCTCTTCATCTCCTGTTTTAATTTTACCAGTACTCCATAATCACAACAAAAACAGCATTAGCGGGCCAGGAAAAAAAAGTAAGTTCTCTTCAAAATACTTCTTTGCAAATTATTTATACTGCTGATTCAAAGATGCTGAGCTATTGTAACTGTTGCTTGCTATGCCTGGAACTTCTGCTGTTATGCAAGTTGTTGTATCATCATCTGGTGGGAATGCTTAATTTGTGGCTGGTTTTCTCCTAGATTCAGAACAGGAGTATTTATTCATTAAAAACATTTGCCTTTCTCCATAATTATTGTCATTTCTATAATTTCAATTTTGTAATAGTCCAAAGACATTGTTTGGTTTATCTTCATCCCTAACATATTTTAAAGACTTCTCCTTATTGCTCTTTTCTCTGTAGCTGTAGCCTGTCTCTCATATTCTTGTCCTTTGCTTATCTAATTTATACAGTTTCTAATATCCAAATTACAGTAATTAAAACATTCCCCCTTTCTGTTTGTTTTCCATTTGTATGCAAACACTGCTTCTTTCATCGTTTCTCTGAGACATTCAACTTCTCTAACCATCTCAGGGATCCTCTGCCAGCAGAGGGACCAGAGCTCTCCAAAGCTTTGGCTGCAGTAGCCTGCAAAAATATTAGTGTGTCTTCTGAGTTCTGTTTCAGTGTTTGCCCTGCTGTATAATTGTTTTGCATTGGGAAACTGACTTTTTCAAACTCCCAAATGGATGTGTGACTGAGATAGTTTTCCTGCTTTCCATGAGCAATGATCAGCTGTTGATCTTGGGGCCCTGGAGGAACAGCTACATTTCTGTTCTGCAGTTAATTCCTTTATACTGAGAGCAAATAGTATCTTGTTGAATCCCACTTGTTTCTGCATTGGCTGAAATAAATTCTAGAGCTTTGGGATGCTGACAGGTGCACAGAAATACCTGAGTTCGGGCAGCCCTCCCTAGGCACTTTCTCACTTCCACATCCACCAGAAGAGTACCCTGAGCTGCACACACTTGCTGGGCTGGGAGAATAAGTGCACTCACGTGAGCAGAAGCTTATTCCTCTGAAGAGGATGTCCCCAGACTGCAAACAGTTTCTCATTGCTGGGATAATTGGTTCAGGGATTTCTGATTTTGGCTTATCTGCATGGGCCTAATTTGTCAGTTGATGAGCATTTTCTGATGGATAGACAGCACTTTTTTTTGATTATTTCTATTTCTGCCTTTAGGTAACAGACCTAGATAATCAGAGGCCATCCTATGGCCACCTTTAAGGATATGAGTCTGGCCAGCTTCTGCAGTCAGAGCCATGTGATATTTGCAGTGGCAGAATTTTAAAATAGAAAAGAAGTTGACAGGAAACTCTTGATGGCAGTGATGCCAGTGTGAACTTCAGGAAATTTTCACCTCTGTGGTAACTCTAGCAAGAAACTGGTGAGATGAGTAAGGAAAGCTGGCAGAACATACAGTGTGTTATGGGTACCCTGAGGCTGCTGCCTTTCCCAGGTCACCTGGGTTGCAGGTCTGGGACTGGCTGTGCAAGGGCTGGCATCTGTTGTCCTGAACATCAATTCTCTGGGACAGCACCTTTCTCACTTCTCAGACAGACTCTGGAGACTTGTACTAATCACACAGGGCCAGATTTGAGAAAACTCTCTTTTCAACCACTTTCTTGAATACAGGCACTCTATTTTTTTTCTATGCATTTCTCAAACAAAGAGCTCCCAATACAAAATATAGCACATCTGGATAGCATGTGAGTTGGTCACTCAGTCTCATGGGGAGTTCAGCAGAAGATAAAGGCCAGCAAGCCATGAAGACAGCACCCCACTCTCTGACGAAGACATCTTTCTTTGCATTTTGCTCAGATTATTTAAAACAAATTGTATCTATTTCCTTCACATTGCACTTCAGATTAAGTCTGAATCTTAAAAAACAGCATACTGGGTAGTGAATGAATGGAGAATAACATGTTATATTCCTGATAAATTTTAGTCCTCCAAAAACTCCTCCTTGGATAACTGCTTGTTCCACATGGCAGCCAAAGAAGTAGTTCTCCACTAATTTATGTCAACAAGTTGCAATTATTTTCTAATAATACTTTTGGGTGCAGCTTCGTATAAATACAAAATATAAAAGTAGCCTCTGTGCTAGAATATACAGTTCAAATAACACAGAAAGCAGTGCCATTTAAACAAACATAGGATGGTCATGATGAGCCTAATTTACCCAGTTAGTCATCAGATCAGGTTGCTATCAGATAAAATACAACTAAATCACAAGTGTCCACTCTGGCTGCTCACATCAAAATTATTATAGAAAGTCACTTATCCATTTAAGGGAAAAAAACCCCAACCAAAACCAAAATCTGGGTTAAGTTTAATTTAAATTAAAAAAAAATAATATTAGAGCAAAGTCTTGGTGGCATCTTCATCATCTTGTACACAAGTCCATCATCTTGTACACAAGTCCATGCTTGTGTACAATTTCCTATTGAGCTCCTCGGGAATTCTGCTTTTCTCTATTTACTCCAAAAACTTTCATATGATTTGTACTCAGCAATCTTGAGTATGCTCTCTGCAGTGACCCACTGCCAGATGACAGGATGCTCACAGTAACCCAGGAGCAGGGGAAAAAACACATTTCCAAAGCACATGGCACTCTGCATCTGCAGCATCAAGGTTCTTACAGGACACTCAACAGGCTCTTATAGGAAGACATTTGTTGGATATGTGCATTCTCTAGATGATATCAGGATCCAAAATCTCCTTTTCTACAGAGAGCAAGTAACTGAACAGCATCTCCAGGAAACCACTCACAATTATGACCTCTACATACACAGCAAAATTGATTAAATGCACACTTCCCTGCAGTTACAGCAAGGCCAGCAGGTCAATCACATTAATATCAGACACTCTGTTTTATTGGAGAATTCTCGTGGAAATAAATGTCAACATGGCTGCAGTACAGAAATTTAAAGATTCACTGGTGAAGTCAAACATAAATGGATCTTTCCTTGCAGTTTAACAGTTTCTTCTATTGATATTTCTCCATAGGTACCTCAAGGTATGGATGCAATACAGGACATGATTCATAGTTAGAAATGTTAGGATACATTATCTTAGAACAACACAGAAGCAAGTGAAATTCAGTTCTTTTGGGTGCAATACCTCTTCCCTGACACTGGATACATTATTATAAACATCTCCATCTCCCTTTGTTGTGTGGGCTCCTTTCAGAGCTGAGGAGACAAATCCAGACTGCTAAGGCACAAACTATCAGACACAGTGAAGGTACCTGCCATAAAAGCAGATTGACCATAGCCTGAAAAAGCCTGTTGTGCTGTCATGTCTGCAAAAGATGGTTCCTGTTTGTAAGGGACCTGCAGTTTCAGTGATAGATGGCTTGAAGGGTGCTCGCAGCAGATCTCACAGGAAGGCCATGGCCCATCAGCCCTTTCACTCTTTCTCTTTTTGCAAACTCCTGTTTCCTGCTTCCTCCATCACTGCCCTGCCCTGAAACAGCATCTGTTTCATGATGGGTGTCACTGCAGCTTTACCACAGTGGCCATGTGGGCTGGAGACCTGGAAGCAGCAGAGCTTGAGGACCTTCTGCTCTGCTTTATGGCACCAAAACAGTCTTGCCTCCCATATTGCCTGCAAATCCCCAAACCTTCAGATTTTAAAGTTTGCAGTGCAGTATGTTAACAACACACCACACATTCAAATGCATAACTCCAAATATCAGAGTGTTATAGAACAAGGTGGAAATTAAAAGGAAATAAAAGGTCAATGCTTCAGTGGTCCTGTCCTCTTCTGCCCCACCATCAGACAAGCAGAGGGACACTGAGTCTGTGCAATCCATCAAAAAGCTCGAGTACCTGCTGAAGCCAGTGAAATGACCAAGACACAAAGCTATGAGTAGAGGAGTGTTTGCATGACTGGCAACCACTCAGTATATTTCATGTTTTATTTACTCATATTCATCCTTGTCAGATTAATTTAGATTTCAAAATGCTTGGAAAATATTGGACAAATGCCCTATATCATTAAGGGACAATTCATTATCTGTGTGGCACTATACCACTTGTATTTTATGCCCTTTTTAGTACAATTTTTTCCTAAGTTAATTATCCAAAGCTTTTCAGCACTAAGGAAATCTCTAAATCTAGCAATTTTTTGTTAAAATAGAAAAGGCTTGGATTTATTCTTAAAGGCCAAAAATGAAGAGTTAATGGCAGATCTATGAAGAATATACATTGTATTTACATTTTCAGAGATTGGATCTTACCTTAGTTACTGTATCCCTTGTTTACTCTTAAGGAGAGGGTAAATGTATCTGTTCAGAGACTTGCCAAAGTCCCCGTGGTACCAGTAAATCACAGGCAGCAGCAATTGTGGGGATTTTTGTGCCTTTGGGTCTCAGAAATGTTTGTGGCCTCAGCTCCTTTCCATGACGAGTCTAGTGCCACATTGCCATTTCAAACACTGTCCTGTGTCCAGTCCTGGGCAGCTGAGCTGGCTGCATGTGGGGAGTTTTATGGGCAGAGAACATTTAAGAAACACCTTCCCTCAAAAAACACTCTCCCTGTGGCGGTGCTGTTGAGAAGGGTTTCCTGGGAAGCTTGCTTCTCCCTGCCCTCTCTAGTGGAGGGACAATGCTCTGTTGATGGCACCAGAAGCAGCAGCTCCTCAGCCATGAATTACCATGGGAAATTAGGTAGTAAGAGAAAATCCAGTTACAGATGCTGTAGCATATGCCCTCAGAGGACTTCATCAGCTGTAGCAGTATTTACCTATGTACTAGTTTGATATCAAATCAGTGGGAGATCGCAAATCAGAATTATAATTTAATAGAAAAAAAAATTAAAAGGAACAAATAAATGCAGTGGTGCAAGAACACTGACAAAGTCAGAATACAACCTGACACTCTATCGTGGTAGCAGTCCAAGCGAAGCAGTTCAGTTGAAGCAGTGATCCTGTAGAAAGAAAGGTCTGACAGTCCAGCAGGAGCTCTTTCCCTCTGGGAGTCCAGTAGGCAAGCGGTGGTGTGGTGTTCAGAATCTCAGCTTATATCCAGGATGGAATGCTTGGTTCCTCCCTCTGGGTGGAGCATCTCACAATAGGATGGTGAGTCATGAGATAAGGCACTGATGGGCCATTAACAGGAGGTAGTCCAGGGGGGAGTTATCTCTGAGTCATGGTGGGAGGCAGGGAGGCATTGATGGCCCATTAACAGAAGATAGTACAGAGGGGGAAGGCAAGGAAAAACACTGCTTCACTTGGTTTTAACAGCTCACAACGATGGTAACAGAATACACTTCAACCCAGGACAACCTAGTCATTCACTTTGTATTTCAGAGGGCAAAAGGGCAGCAAATATTAAGGAAAGTGGCCCTGTGAGAGATTTCTCTCACTCTTTCATCTACAACTGTAACACTTTTAACAGATGAAGGACAGTAAGAAGGCAAGAAATAAACATGACACCTTTATTGGTGTCATGTTTATTTCATGTTTGGATATTTTTAGACAGAGAAACATGCTATTTAATGCATAGGAAATATTACAGAAAAGAAAGGTGTCTTTGCACTGCTGTAGAGCTTTCCATAAAACAGCGTAAGCAAGTTAGGCAAGAATTTGATGAACAACTCTGAGCTTAGCATTTTTGGTACTCCAGTATAATCTATCACCTGTTGAGAAGTGGTTTGAGCAGACTCTGCACAAGTCAATGCAGGGGAAGTATATGATGCTGTCACCTAGCGGAAAATGGCACAATGAAATGGGAGCTGAAGGCTAAAAAGACAGCACAAAATGTTTAATAAAGACAATATTCAGCAAGCTGTGTAGATACACCAGCTTCCCCCACTCTGCAGGGTTTTTCAAAAGGACTAGGGATCCTGTGAACTAAGGCACTGCTGAAGTGCAGGCATGTTCAATCAGGAATTACTGAGTGAGATTCAGTTTTGGAGTCTGCAAGTAATCACTCGTGGGTAAAAAACCACTTGATTGTGTCCTTTGATTTCAGCTTGGGTAGTGTCACTGGAGGGCAGAGCAGGTTGGGCATCTTCCTTCCTCTCTGCTGAGAGGCATGCCTGCCCCTGAATTTCTGAACACATAGGAACATGTTTAAGCCTCTGCATAATGGTGGAGCATGATCTGGGATTTATCCTTACTGTCTGTGGCAACAGACACCTTTGTGCACTGACAGGACCACATGGAATGGCAGTGGGATCCTCCAATGAAAAGGCACAGCACAAAGCCTGCTCAGGAACAGCTTATCTGGGTGATACAACTGCTGGTTCCTGTGATGACTGGGGCATCAGCAGGCAGGTTTCTGTAGTTATAGTTATTCCCAGTGAAGACCTCCCACTGCACTTCAAGCTACAGGGTTTAACTGGTATTAGCTTTTTTTCCATGAGCAATGTTGTTTTGCTTCTCCCCTCGGCCACTGCTCGCCTCCCTGAGGGGATGATTTTGGCTGTCTTCCCATCTGAAAATGTGTTTGGAAATTTGGATAAGTCCAGTCTTTCATTCTCATTGCAAAAACCACTAGAGTTATTTGGCTTCATAGTTATTTCCATTTCTGTGTAATCATTGTAGAACACCACCTTGCCCTCAGCAGTGGTTCTAACCGTCCTGTGGCTGTTCCTCCTCAGCATGAGCTGTTGCTCATGGTTTTCACATGGTGTTTTTGCCAGCCATGATTCCACTAGTATTCATCGAGGTTTCCTGGCCCTCCACATGCTGTCTGGGCACCAAGCAGAGGCTGCCACACATGTAGCAGCCATGGCATGGACAGCACAGCACACATACAACATGGGAGGTGTATGACCTAGTGAACATGCAGCACTCATGTATACCTCAGTTTACATACAACAATGTGCATGTACACACAGTGCAGCCAGTACAACGTACATACACCACAATATACAGAAATCATGGTGCATGTTCAGCATGGTGCACAGACAGCACCAAGTCTGGACAGCATGGTGTGTGTACTGCACAATGCCCAAGATCACAAACCTCTATCAGCTCCCTATCAGGTCCCTCGAGAGCCTGGTGGAAAGTCACGTGAGGGGCTCTGAAGGATTGAACTCCCCAGGAGATTCAGTCGTGCTGGCTCTGACAGAGTCAAGCTGCCCCATGCAGCCTCTCCACCTCTGTCCCAGCCTATCTACATTACCTTATTTTTCCTTACTCTGCTGTCTCACCATAGTGGCATGGGGCTGGCTGGAGGTGTTTCCTTTGAACCAAAAAGCTGCTATAGAGGCACACAGGCTTGGTCCCCCTGCTCTACAGACAGTAATATGTCTTGCAGTAAATCAGATTGCCTGAGATTATACCAGCAAGGCAAATAAAGCAGCGAGTGTTCAGTTTCAGCCCTGCACTTCAAAATTTCCTGTTTAGAAGAAGGCTCTGTTTGGATCACACAATCCTGTCAGAGAAATAAAGCCTGGCTCTGTGAAACTGCAAGTTTATGCTTTGTCCTAAAGGTATGTGATTGACTGATTGATTGATTGATTGATACACATGGGATAAAGAGGGTCTAGGCAGAGAAGCTCCCACCAAGGCTGACAGGGAGCTGCTGGGTGTCCTGGAAACTCAGCATCTGTGTGGCTGTAAGCTGGGATGCCCTTGTACCCAGAGCATGTGCATCCCTCAAGGCAATGGCAGATGGGGACACATGCATTAGACCTGGGAGAGCAGAGCAGCTCCAGTTCCATACCAGGGCTTTGCTGATACCACAGACCAGCTGCTGCAAACCACCTGCTGAAATAGAGATTTTCTGTAGGACAAGCCATGCTCTGGCTGAGGGTGGTGGTGGAAGCAGCTCGGCAAGTTTGCAATCCAAAAAATTACATCCTCTGACACTGACTACCTGTTGCAGGTTGATTTGCTGTTCAACAGGATCTTTTCTGTTCTGTGCAATTTCTCTGCAAACGATGTTCATTTCAGAGCACTGCTGAAGACCAAGGCAGCAAGATGTTCCTGTGAATCTGGAGAAATAATTTTAATATGTGATCTGACCATTTTTATAATTTATTTAAAAGTAATAGTGTCCTAGGATCATTACAAAGAATATAATATTTTTCAATAATAGGCACTAAGGCAGTTCTGTAGCAATTTTACTGTCATTATTATCCACTTAATCACCACTTACATGTAGAGACATTAATTTGTTCATGTGTATGTATTGATACAGTGCTTGCTATCACTCCAGGATCAAGTTTCTTAAAGAAGGAGAAAATTTTGCATCTAAAATACTGCAACCCACAAAAATACTTGGGGAGTAATGGGAAATGCAAATGCTTCACAGATGCTTGGAAGGGATCTAAACTGACACTTTTAAGGTCTACATCAAACCGTCTTCTTCTGTTGCTGCTGCTATGTGATATCATGTACAGAGATGTCAAATTTATTTAGAAGGCTGATATCTGTGCAACTCAGCACCTTTCCCATCAGTAAATTAGAGAATCAAAGTGGAATTAAACTATTAGAGCAGGTATTCATTGTGTAAAGAGGCATTAATATGTTTTTAAGGGACAAATTCAACCAGCAGACAAATTCAACATTCTAAAATGTGTAGTGTGAGCTGAACCCTCTTGCTGCTGACAAAAATCACATTTTCTGTGCAAACTTTGGGAGATTAATCAATCTGTAAGTTTACCAGGGCTGTATTTCGGCTGTATTTTGCCATGAGACTGGGCCATCTGTGTCTTGTTTAGGTGAAAATATCTCCAATCAGGGAAGATGGTTGCAAAGGGGGATTTTGAAAGAGCTTTGTAGTTTGGCTTGCCTGAGAAGGCAGAACCTATAGTGGGAAAGATGAGTAGTGCTGTGCCTGGGGAATCTGTCAGATTCCAGAGTCAGCCCCTTATTCAAGCTGGCTCTTTATGGAAAAAGAAGTAGAAAAAGTCAAGTGCTGTTCTTCACTGACTTTCTGAAGTCACTCCAGGCCTCCTGAATGCAGCAGCCCTCATGATGAAACCACAAGTCTAGGCCTCTTCAGGTTTACATTGTAGTGGTCTGGTGCTGTGCTTCTAACTAACCTGTAACAATGTTTGTGTAGCTGAGATCTTGCAATAGCAGGGGACTCCAAACAAAAGGCATGAAATTCAGTTTCTTTATTTTTTTTTGTTGCATCCAGGTGAATGCATCCAGATGAAGATTTTTTTTCTTTTTCTTTTTTTTCCCAAAACTGGCAATGGATTGGTTAAGAGCAGCTTTCAAGATCTCTGAATTTGTGAGAGCCTAAAACTTTCCCAGGCAGACTGATCAAGCATTTCCCAGGGAGCCTGACAGTGGCACTGTCCATGTGAGTAATTAAAAAATGATCCTTTGGAGTGGCCGGAGAAATTTCTTGGAGAAAAGTCAACAATTCCTGAACAGCTTAGGAGGGGACACAAGAGTTCTCTTCCCAATGGGTCTTCAAGTGTCAAGATGATCACCATCATATCCAAATTAATCATAGGAGAAACAGCCCCTTTCTAGGTCTGTGGGTATTCAGTTTGAGTAAATCCCCCAAGTCCTCTGCAAACTCATTTGCTCCTGCTAGCCAAGGCCAAGCTTCCGGATGGGGTGGATGTTATTTCATCCTGTCTGGATGGCAGCAGCAAAGTCCTTATGAACAGCATCAAGTCAGCTTACCAAGTCTGAGCGAGTCCTTCGCTGAATCAATAGCAGAGGAATTTCAAAGTATTGTGAGCCACAGCTGTGCCACTGGTGAGGACACTTGGCCACACCCGAGCAGCATCAGCAGGAAGCAATGAACAGCCAGCTGGTATTTGTGTCAAATTTTTGATAGGTAAGCAGGGAGCATGCTGTGCATTTAAATCCGTTTCACACTAAATTTGGAGAAGAAATCATTAAATATTTATTCTGTGCCTAAAATACTGCTCAAGCGTCCTACTTACTGATATTACATATTAATTCACATAGATTTTGCAGTACTGACAATGCATTTATTTTAAACTGGTGACTCTGAGGCATTCATCATGATTGGGCTGTTTAATAAAAAGAGAGATTCATCGCCCCAGAGGAAGACCATCTAGACACTTCTGTAAACCTCTGGAAGTGGTTCATGTGAAGGGAAATTCAAGGGTACCTAATTACCAAGAAAAAAGTGGAAGTTTTTAAAGATGTGTTGAAGAAGAGTAAAATCAGCTCTTCCAGAACAAAGATACTTAAAAGCCTAGTAGAAATTTGGAGTTATTTCCTTAGCAGTGGGAGTACATTCAGAGAAGCAGTCACACAGCTAGTGTATAATTGCTACAAATCAATTGCTCCATTCTCTGGATACTTTCCTGAAATATGAGGACTGGTTGAAAAACTACTACAAAAAAACTTAAAAATAAATAAATAAGTAGATGCTCCTTGACTTGCAGTGACCCCAGAGACGGCAATCAGGCACTGGACTGGCAGCAGCAGTCCAGCCCAGGTTTTGTAGGAGCTCTGTGCATGCTGGAATAGATCAGCTGCAATTATTTCCAGGCTCTGAGCGAGCAGAATAGGGTGCATTTGATAAATTGCCTATAGTCTTTCTATCTGCAATAAGCCCCAGTCATTTTTAATTATAGGTGCCTTGAAAGCTAGGAGCCAGTACTGATTGGGCAGCAAAATACTGCTACAATTTTCTCAGTAGGGTTTGGAAAAGGATTTCTGTGCTGAACCTGACACGGATGTGATGCTGCCAGTCTGGCCAGAAAGTGGAGATAAACAGCTCACTTGTGGATTTTGCTGAGTAGCTGCAGACATTGAGCGAGTCTGGTCTCTTTAAGGGCCTGCTGGGTCAGGCTAATTTGTTGTTATTTATTTTCACACCTGGTATAATAAACCCTAGGAAGAGGCTGAAAAGACCAGAACCAGTGTCTAGACCAAGTGCATCCTTGATGGCAAGGAGGATCTGCCCAAGCCTGGGGAGGAGAGCAGGGGACACAGGGCATGTAGTGTGTGTACAGATAAGGCATTTCTTATCACTATTAAATTTCCCCATCTCCTTTCAGAGAAGGTGACTCAACCTACCCCTCTCTGTCCCTGCCCTGACATACCTCTGATAGTATATCCCCTCTTCTCTCCCTGCACTATTTGCTCTTGCAGTGCATCTGAGCAGTAATAGGTGACTGGAAGAAACGCACCAGGTGGATCATCATGAGCATCCAGGCACAGGAGGCACCAAAGCCAATGTGCCTGCTGTCTCCTTCCTGAAGAAGGACTGTAGAAGGCAGAGGGTTAAGAGGTAGCAACATTGCCAGTGGAGGCCAGGGCTGTTTCAAACACAGTCAAGAGCAGAGGTGCAGCTGTGGTGTATCTAAATCCAGTTACGGGGTGGAATAAGTAATCCTTACCTCAGCACACAGGGCTATTTCTGACTCCAGAACCTGGATGCTGTGGGAGCTCTCATTTTTCTGCAGATACTAATCAGGTCTGGAGAGCAGAACCCAGCACCTGCAAAGGAGGGAGAAGAGAGAGAAAATGATGGCTCAACAGACTTTTTCCAGGGACTGTAAAGCCTTTCCAAAGCACCTTCAAACACACTATCAAGAAATAGATGAGGAGGTGATCTTACTGCAAACTGCAGTTTCCCAGCAGTGCAGGTAGAGAGGAGAACTCCATCTCTCCAATGCCATGTCAGTCCCCAGTGGGCAGCTACCGCTGCAGAGAAGACAATCAGTCCCACTGTGAGAGACTATCCTTCAGCTGGCTGGAAGTTTCCCTTTCAGCTGGCAGTTTGCTGAGGAAAGGAAACTTGCTTACCCTTGATATTTCAGGGACCCCTGTGCTGTAAATGCTCTGTATGCAGGGCAAGGAGGAGGCTGAGCACTGGTAAGAGAAATGCTGAACTGCAGAAGTAGCACCCCAGTTCCTGCATCATCTGTAGCTGAAATGGCTGGGTGTCCCACGGTGCCTCCCTTCCCCATCCCACACTTCCCGACGTCAAGGGTTAAGAAAGGCCAGCAGCTCTGGCTGGCCCCTGCTTTGCTCCTGCCACAGCCCTTGCCACCAGGATGCCAATGTAAATATTAGCTGAACATGTGTGAACAGGTGAAAGGAGCACCAGTTTAAGCCACTCTGTTTGGAAGACAGAAATATATATAATGCTGTTACCAAGAAACAAGGATCGTTTTCTGTGCTATTTTAGGAAACAGTGAAACAAATGGCACCTAGGACACACCAGGATTCCTATTTCCACTTTGTAAATGAGTGTTATTACCGAGAGGCAATATTTTCCAGTGGCACTCTGTAGCCAGACTCTATTCATGCCTGAATCAAATGATGTGCCAGTCGAACCTGCCCACTCACGCACTCCCATTATCCAGTTCTTCAAACTGCCCTGTTGCAAGGTGCAAACTCTCCAGCCCCTCACAACATGTGACCAAGGACACGGCAGCAAGTCCTCAGGAGAAGGTACTCGGCCCTGCCTGTTGCACAGCCTAAAACCGGAGCCTAAGATCCTCTGCTTCTTCTTTCAGTTACTGCTGAAATTTCTCGTCTTTATGAGCTGTAAGATATTTTTAAGTAGACTTTGCCACCTACTTTTCATCTTTTTTTCCTTCCATTTTCACCTGATACTGTACAAAACTCAGAACTGTATTGCAAAATTGCTTTTCTAAAGCAAGAGGTACAGCCAAGCAAAAACTTATTTCACATTTTGATGACACATTGCCAAAAGGCCAAATTTGCAGTAGGTAACAGCCAGAAGAACAAATTATCTCAGATGTTGAACTCCTATAAACACCAAGCATAGCAGCCAGCAGGCACCATGTGATTCCTAGGGAGCTGGCACTGGGCAGCACTATCAAAAATCAGGAGCTGCTCTGCAGTCAGTCTCAAAGTGAGGGTGAGTCCTAGCTGGGATCTCTGCACACCACTCCAGAGGTGTTTTCTGATCCACACCCAGCATACTGCACATATAAGGCAAATCCTCTCAGGCTCATTAAAACAGCACCATCTGAGCTGAAATAGAGATAGGGGCTAGTAGGCACAGTGGGTGACCAGCAGGGAGAAGCAATGAATGCCCCAGCAGCAGAGTCTGCGCTCTCACTTTGCTTCCAAATCTCATGTTCACTGCAAGTGATTTGCAAATGACCTCATGTTCTGCCAGGGAAGGTTTAGAGTGGATATTAAGGAAAAATTTCTTCACTGAAAGTGTAGTCAGGCATTTGAACAGGCTGCCCAAGGAAGTGGTGGAATTGCTATCCCTGAAAGTGTTCAAAAGGTGTGTGGATGCAGCCCGTGGGGACATGATTCAGTGGTGAACATGGCAGTGTTGGGTTACTGGTTGGTCCTTAGAGACCTAACAATTCTATGATTCTATCATATTCCATGGCCACAAGGGATCTCAGGGGAGAAAACAGCACAAGAGATGAGTCTTACTCTCTCTTTCCTCTTCCAGACAGTCCCTGCAACTCCCTGCCATCATTTTACAGAGGTGATAATTGCTTCCAGCTTTCATAAATATTCTGGTTTAGGCCTTTAACCAGGATTAATAAAAAGAGCGTGGGTTTGTTTGGTTTTCATGCAAATGTGAGCCTCCCTGAGGGAGATATTCTGTTAAACTCTCCCAAGTGGCTGCTTTAAGTGGAGTTCACTCTTTCTGAGGTTTTCTCCCAAGCCTTGGGTCCTGTGTGCCTGCTTGCACAGGCAGTGCCACACCACCCAGCACCACGTACACAGGAACTCTCTTCCCAAAGCCAGAGCCTCTGCTTCAGATCTGCTTTTTTTTAACAGTAATTTCCACAAATCCTTATTTACACTCATTTCCCCTGTCTAATGGGAATAACTGGAGAGAGATACAAATGCTACAGGAATGTTTTTTTCTAATATCAGTAGGTTCTTCCCCTTAACACTGTATAAAATGGAAACAAATTTGAAACATTTCACAAAATACTTTTACTATGCTTCATCCAACTCTGTTTTTGATACCTGAGGCCACCTGGAATCTCCTTTACACAGCTGCAATGGCTCCAGCCATGAGAGATGGGAAGTGTTTCGCCCTCTGCAGGGATGGGTGTGGGTGTATTTGCTGCTCCTTTTTTGTGTAACAGGTAAACAGTGTAAACAGGTGCAGGCACAGAAGTGGAGTATTCCCACATGGTGAGTACTGCCTCTTACTGGAAATTGCAAGAGAGCTGGTAATGCATATACTTTGGATCTCATTTAGTAATTATTCTGGAAAGTGTTTTAGCAGATGCAATTAACTCATGATGCTGGGAACAAATATGTAGGGGCAGATTTTTAAAACCTCCTGGAGCCTGTTCCAAAGTGATAAACTAGAAAGGACCATGGGTTTTGCAGCTGTGTTTCATCTTGAAAATGAACTACCCAACATTAGCCATCCTTTTAACCCAAAGAGCCTTTGTTTTAGCATCCTGAGAAAACAACAATAAAAAAACAAGATAACATCGAAAATTACTTAGCTAATGCTCTTATTTATCTACATTTGCCCACTTGTGATGGGTAATTACACAAGTATCCACCATGAAATAATACCACTGGAAGTGAGGCACACATAATTTTCATCATCACTCCACTGCTTCCCTTCCTGCATGATGCCAGACAGACTGCCTTACAATAAGATGCAAACAGCTGTAAGTGAGAGATGTTTTAGAGGAAGCTGCATACATCTTTCTGGACAAGTGTGGCATTTGGAAACAGAAAGCAAGAGGCCCAAGAATTTTTGACCTGATTCTTTCCTTTACTCACTAAAAAGCATGCATGTTGTAATTGTACATTCAGACACAGCCACTGTGAAAACATGGCTGTGTGAATTAACGAAATAAGTGTCGATCACATTGACAGTGATGTGTCCCTGCTCCTCTGGACCAGCAAAACTGCCAGATGAACCATACCCAGATATTCAGTCAGGCCTTTCAAAACATAACCAAGTTCAAAGTTCTCTCGTGAGCCAAATCTCACCCACTAAAGGATAAATATAATTCTGATGGCTCCAAAAAAAGAACATGTGTGGTTTTTTAGTGGTTGTATATATCTATTTTGCATCAATTAATTTAAAGAATCTTTTCTGACAATCTGTCAGAAAAGTCAATCTGTCTTTATAGTTAGATACTCAATGTCTGTGATGTTCCTACCAGCAAAAGTTATTTTTGTCATCTCCAGCTGCTTTCCTCTAGTGAATCCACCTCTGCAGAGTTACCTCAACAATCAGAGCAATCACCATGGAAAGAGAACCTTTCACAAAAAATGGTCCAATTTTCCTGTGATCATCTGGGAGAGCTTTATTGCTGTGTTGTCCAGGAGAGGGAAGACAGAGAGCTGCAGCTTCCGAACATCTGCCTCCTCAACTATGAGGGAGAACACCTGCAGCCTCCTGTCACATAATTTTTTCCATTCTCTTATATAATAATTAACATTTCTCTCTTGAAAATCCCAAAGTCTTCTGTTTTCTCCTCTGTTGTGTGATCACCTATAGATAATGTCATTATAAGCACTGATGTAATTTATTCAATTTTCTTCTGCATTCACAGTTGGCACAACTGGGCTCACAACAAGGGTTTTTTTCCGACAGATAATATAAAAATGGCATCAATCAATAGAAAGAAATGCAAAACTAAAAGACGACCAAAAAAATAAGAGAACTTTGCTGAGGAAGAGACTTTCGAGAGACCCCATAACCCTTGTGGTAATTATCCTTGCATTAGCCATGTTGGGGGCCAAATGACACTAGCAGGTGCTGTATGACCTGTGCCCCTAGCAAGGCACTGGCAGCACAACTACACACCTTGGGCAAGCAGGGTTATTGGTGTCAGAGCAATGACATCACAGTACTACTAGTTGTTGTCTGGGAAGACAATAAATAGGGAGGCATGAAGTGAAAAGATACTGAGAAAGGCTAAGAGGGGTTGAAATATCTTTTCCTAATTTCAGCTTGGACCAGCTCCTTTCAATGGGAAGTGCACAGAAAACTGTGTTTGCAGGAACTTTACTATTTTGCTCTTCCCCACAGAGAGATTGTCATCGCCAGGTCTTCCCACATTGCTGGCAGGACACACACTGTGGTAAGGTGATGTGCAGAATGCCATGGCTCTAGCAGATAAGGCTGATGGAAATGGAAAAACTCATTTGTCGTTCTCTATGCCAATTTTTCAGTCACTTCTCATGGCTGTTGGAAGTGCAGGACTCAGAAATTTTTCCAGACTCTTTGGCTACACTGAGCTTTTAATTAGAAGTAGGAAAGCCCAGCCATTCTGAAAATGCTAGAACACATAATGAGAAGCAGTGCCTGTCTCCTCTCCCGCAAGCTATTCTCACAGCCCCATCACCATGAAACGATGTTTGTCTATTCTCCCTAAATACTTATTAACATGAATTAAGAGGTGACAGGTATTTTGACATTTAGAAAAGAAGCACTGCTAATTGAGTAGAAAAAAAACAAACCTTGAAAACACCCACCAACTACAAATACACACGTACACATAAATGAAGTCTCAGTCAGATCTGAAAATCACCAAAAATTAAACCATTGAGAACACATTATGTCTTCACTGACTAATTTCTCAGAGCATCTCCTGAAGTCCTCAGTTTGCCCCAGGTAATCTTCAAAGCAAAACACCACGATATCATTACATGTGTAAAAATTAGTGATTTGGGTGAAATATTTGTCAGCAGTATCACTTTTTGATCAAGACTTTTAGCTGCACTGAGGTGCAATGACAACACAGAAATGTACAAGATTCATTTTCTGGGCATAGAGTAGGCGATACTTATACATCATAAACTCACTCCAAGACATGCAAGAAGATCTGCTTGGTGGAAAACAAATGCTGTGAGCCTCAGGTCTGCGGGGATTCGCGTGGCTCAGGCTGTTGCGGGCACACAGTAATGTCTGTGGGACATTGGGGGCACCAGGTGCACAGCAGGGACATTGGTGTCCATGGGGACATTGAGGAGGTTCGGAGGGACGGTGGTTCCTGTGGGTACCCCACGGGCACAGCCGTGCCTGTGTGGGGCTGTGGGGACCCCGGGGGCACACCCACCCGCCAACCCACACCAACGCTGCCTGCGCGGCCATGGCGCCGCCGGGCCCCACCGCGCATGCGCGGGACGCGCTGGGCGCT